>JAWDJV010009444.1:0-48838 GCA_033119285.1 Teratosphaeriaceae sp. CCFEE 6253
GGGTGGTGGGAGCCGGGTGCGCGTACCTTGCCCACGAATTGCGACATTGTGCGAGATCGCCCTGGCGGGCTTCAGTGTGCTTGAGGTGTTGTAACAGTATGCCGTCTACAACGAGAGAGCGGCGTCCGGGAGTGATAGAATATTGGCTCGGCCTATCCCGGCGCTAGTGTGGGTACACGTTCACAAACTAAAATGTCAGGTTCAGCGAGCTGCTGGCCAAGACTTTGGATGACGGAGATCACAATGTTGCAACCCCAAATCATTGTATCGCTCATACAGCAGCCTTGTTGTTGCGGAGATTAGTCCAGCGGTACAAGTCAGTTCTTGCGGATCAGAGGTTATATGCAGATCCTAGTCGCGACACCAATCATCCGTCCCCCTGACAAAGAAGTCCCCATAGCTCATCACCCTCAAGCGTGCAGCCTCCAGCTCTACCAACCCTAGAGATCATCCAGACTGACACCCGCACTACCCTGCCACCGTCTACTCGGCTTCAGCACCCTGATCTTCTTGCTCGGACTCGCCACCACATCCCTCTGCCTCTCCATCGTCGCGAGTCGTGCGCGCAGATCAGCATTCTCACCTTCCAGGTCCGCGTACGCCTCCCCTCGAACCGTCCCCAGCTTGACGGATGGCGAAACCGGCGACGACGCAAAGTCAGGCTCCGCATTCTCCTTCCTAGCCTCCTCAACCTCGTCCTCATAGACGTCCATCTGCCGCGCCACTAGATCCAGCTTCCGATCCAGATGCTCATCCTGCGCATCCATCTCCGCGTCCCTCGCCGCCCTCCACCGCCGCTGCTCCAGCTGCAGCCGCGCCTCCATCTCCGCGAACACCTCTTCCCGGATCTCCGCCTCCACGTCCTCCAGCCGCGTCTCCGCGCGCTGCCAACTGGCCTCCACGGCCTCGCGTCTCTGCGTCTCAGTCTCGAGTAACACTTGCGTCACCTCCAGCTCCTGCCGCAGACGCGAGAGTTCCGCGAGGGAAGCATCGAGGTCCTCGCGCAGGGCGGCGGACGACGGCGTGATGCGCCCGCTCGCGCCGTCCCCAGCAGCTGCGGTCCGATTGCTAACAGCGACGATCATGGCGCTCACGGACGGGATGCGCGGGATCGTGACTTCGCGGGCCAGCGCGCTATACCGCAAGATCTGGCTCGTGGCGTTGAAGTCGCCCAGCGGGTCCGCGGTGACGATCATCACCGCCTTCTGTGCCCCCTTCGCCCCCGGTCCATCCTTGCCGAAGCTGTTGCTGAAGAGCAGCTCCGTGAGTTTGCACTGCCGAAACGGCACCAGCCTCTCCACACCCCCGGGCACAAGTGAGGTCCGCGCGTTGTCTGACTGCATCTGCATGCACTGGCCCAAATACATCAGACTCTCGTTGATCTTGCCTGCTTCCGCCAGCGTAGCACCAGCTGTCTTTGCCGTCCTCGCCCGCTCGGAGCCCGCCAGATCCACGATAGTCAGCGTAGCCGAGCTCCAGGGCCCTGGCACACCAGCAGATGTATGGTGGTGGGCAGGTGCGCGGCGGCGCTTCTTGGTCTCGATGCAGAAGAATCCGTGGGAGCGGGAGGAGGCAGTATTGCTATTCGTGCCCGCCACCCGGCGCTCTTGGAGCCCGGTCTCGAGGACGAGGAGCGCGTCCTCGTAGGTGGCGCAGATAACTTTGCGGAGCCCGGCGACGACTTTGCGGTCGGGGGAGTGCTCTGTGGGTTTGAAGAGGAGGGCGCGGCGTTTGGATGCTGCTTGGGTCTTGTTTCCGGTCGGGTGGGAGGAGGAGGAGGCGAGGAGGTCGTAAATCCGGTCGTTGTAGACTTCGTACATGCTGACAATGATGGCATATTCGGCGGTGGCGTCGATGTCTAGGTTGATGTCGTCCGTGGGTGGGTGTTCGGGGAGCGTCGACAGGCGAGGCATGTAACGCTTGGAGGCCGGAGCGGAAATGAAGGAGGACTCCTGCTGGTGCAGATGAGAGGTAAGCTTGGCGATACTGCGCGTCAGGATGTTGGGCTTGGATGGAACTGGGAGTATACGAGAGGGTGTCATGGGGGTTTGGTGCTGATACTTCGCCAGACTTGGGTACAGTCGCTCAAAGACTGGCTGGACGTGATGACGTGTGTTGGTGCCGGTAGACGTTGAGTCTCCCAGCGACGGGAACGAGCCCGGAAAGTTGTAGGTGGTAGAGTGGCGATCGGATTTGCGTACCATTGCAGGCGTCGTGGCTCTGCTGAAGCCACCGGCTTCGCCAGGGGTGTAGATGGAGTCGAGGAAGGGTGCGGCGGGGAGCAGGTATGACTCTGCCACATCAGCCGTACACAGAGACTGGAAGATTGCCGGATGCGTCTCGGCGTCGATGAGGTGGGGTGCCGTGTGCTGGAAGAGGACGTCGAGGGTGAGCTGGGTGATGCCGCGCTGGGTGCGCGAGCCGAGGATCGTGTGGCTCTACCGAATTGTCAGCATTCCGGCGACCATATGGCCAGAGGGTCTCGTCAACCTTTCCGCTACCAGTCACGCCCAGTGTCGCGACCAGTCCATCTCTCCCTTCTCGTCCCGGCGCTCCCAACACGCCCTCGACGATCGGCAGCACGCCGGCGCTCTCGAAGATCTCCCGCTGCTCGACATGCTCTTCGTACACACGCGTGAAGGCGAATCGCTCGACAGCGCGCTTGCGGTGGTCATTCGCGGGTGGGTGGATGGTGATGTGGGTGGGTGCGGGCGTGTCTGCCTCGTGCTCGACGTCCAGGAAGCGCTCTTTGTCGGTGGCGGAGGAGGGTCGCAGGCGCAGGTAGACATCGAACAGGGCGGTGGTCGGCTTTGCGTTGTCCATGGTGTGCGGTGGGGAGCTTCGGGTGAGATTCATCGGCTCGAGGTGGGAGTGACGGCGATGTTTGTTCGTTTACTTTCGTCTCCATCGAGACAGCAACAGCCGAGCCGCCCGCCGAGCCTCGTGGGGTTAGCGGCGATAATCTTTCGAGATCGTCCAACATCGTCCAGGAGGTGGACAGCGTTACCCTGCTCACCACCGCCCGAGCATGCTCGACTGCAGCGCCTGCACCCGGCGGGCCATCCGAGCCCTCGCCGCCGATGTCCTCACCACAAGTCGACCGCATCCCCGCCTCCTGCTCACGCCGCACCTCACCCACCGCCGAAGCTCCACGGCGGCCGGGACCTCCGCCAGCAACACCGGCACGCCCTACCTCAACGCCGCCCAGCTGCGCCATGAGCAGAAGACGTCCTCCGACGACTTCGTTCCGCTCGTTCGCCGTCACGAGGTGGGAGAGACCCGTAACTCCCTGGACGCCTCCTCGCTTGAGACCACGAGCGCCGCCGCCTCCCGGGCCCGCGCCGTCCGCAAGGAACTGCAATGGCTCGCGGACCCCGGCAAGTTCGCCGACCACGTGCACTACATGCTGCGCTCCGATCGGCCCGAGCACGCGCTCGAGCTCTGCGCGGCGGCGAGCGTCAAGATGCAGTGCGTGGTGGCGTGGAACCACTGCCTGGACTGGCACATGCAGCAGGGCCGCATCGAGGATGCGATGGACATCTACAACGACATGAAGAAGCGCGCGCAGTTTCCCGACGCCTACACACACACCCTGCTGCTGCGCGGACTCGCGGGCCAGTCAAGCCCGGACAAGCCGGTCAAGGTACTGGACAAGCACGTGAGCAGAGCGCTGGCCCTCTATCATTCCATGGGCGTGTCGACCTCGAGAGTCCAGCCCACCATCATCCACACCAACGCCGCGCTTAAAGTCTGCTCGTTCGGCCATGATATGGACGCCCTCTGGTCCATCGCCGGCAAGATCCCGGAGCAGGGCCCGGGCGCGGCGGATCACATCACGTACTCGATCCTGCTCAATGCCCTACGCCATGAGATCCAACGCCAATCCGTCCATGTCGGCCACGCGGCTGCCAGTGCCCCACGCGAGAGGGCCACGAATGAGGGTCGTAGGGTGTGGATGGAGGTGGTGAGGAAGTGGCGCGGGGGGCTTATAAAGTTGGACGAGGAGCTTGTTGGAGCCATGGCGCGCCTGCTGCTCATCAGTGACCGTTTGACGGACTGGGACGATGTGCTGAGTCTGGTACAGCAGACGATGCAGATCGAGCGCCTGGTGGCCCCTTATGGGAGTCCAGAGAGGCAGACCGGCCACGTTCCTCGGCAGCAGGTTGAGGCTGATGATGGTGAGATATTAGAATTGTCAGCGAGCGCACAACGCGAGCATGACGGCTACGTCGACACCCCCGCGGCGAAGGTCTTCAAGACTGTCACAGTTCTCCCACCACCAGACGCTGCGGACTCCAAACGCTCACCACGCACACTTGCGTACGTGACACCTGGCAACGACACCTTAAGCGTCCTCATCGAAGCCTGCACCCTCATGCGCACGCCCAAAACGGCCGCGGCTTACTGGTCCCTTCTCACAAAGGAGCACAACGTCCAACCCGACGTCCATAACTTCAACGCCCAACTCCGCCTCCTTCACAAGAATCGCGCCTCAGCGCAAGCCGCGCGCCTGCTCACCGAGGACCTCCCCGCCAGCGGCGTGACGCCCATGCGCCTTACCTTCCGATTCGCCATGGATACCTGCCAGCGCGACCACAAGAATCCCTCCTCCCTTGCGCATGCCACCTCCATTCTGAACGTCATGGAGCAGACTCTGCCGGACCTTGATGTCGAAACGGTGAAGAAGTATCTCTCCCTCGCGCTCAATACTGCCACCGGCCCGGCAGTCGTCTCTGCCCTGAAGCGGCTGGACAGCGTGACGGAGAACCTCCGCAGCCGGCTGCTATATGGCCCCTCGCAGACCCAGACTCCGCAGAATGAGGTGAAGAGCAAGGAGGAGGCGCTGGGGTTCATGAATATGATGGTGGGCGCGATTGATACCATCATGAACAGGGGGTTGGTGCCGAGGGAGGAGTACGAGTTGTGGCACCGGCGGAGGAGTCGCACGGTGCAATTTGTGCAGAGGGGGATGCAGGTTGTGGATGCCAGTGAGCGGAAGTTGTTGGCGGGGGGGAAGCTGGACCTGCAGGGCCGGAATGGGTACAAGAAATTAGATTTGAGTGGGAGACGGGAGCCCGCAGAGGGATCTGGGGTGGAGAACAGGGTCAGGGCTGCGGGGCGGGCGGACGTGAGGCATTTCGATCGCAGAGTGAAAGCTGAGCCTGTCGGGGGGCGAGGTGGTTCGCGCGAGAAGGACTACGGTGGATATGTCGGGGCGGGGCGAGGATGGAGATCAACGCCGAGTGACAATTCCGGGGCCAGTGCGGCGGATGCTGGGATGTGAGGCTGCAAGTGGGCGTGGCGTTTGCACCGCGTGTGACGACCTGAGCTTCACGTTCCTTCCGCTTCCCGAAGCATCGACAGCTCCCAGCCACCTCTGTATGCATAGCAATCTCATCCCACATCACCCAGTCCTTTTCTCACTCCCGCATGAAGCGCAGCATGTCCCCCTCGACAGACACCGAACGCTCGCCGAAACGCCTCAAAGGCACCACAATCGAGATCGGCAGCATTGACAACCTCATCGACGTCGCGCCGGGCGGTAGCGTGCTCCTAGTCCTTGCCGAACTCGCCGAGGTCAAGCGGGTTGGACTCCGCCTGTCCAGCGACATCCTGCGCCTCACTTCGCCGATCCTTGACAAGTTGGCGCGTGAGGCCTATCATCCCAACGACGGGCAGGGCTATGATACAATCATCTACGCCGACGAGCAAGACGACGCCGGCACGTTCTACCTCCTCAGTAACCTCCTGCATCTCCGCAACGACAAGCTGCCTCCCCGACTGACCGTGGACGCGCTCTGCAGATTGGCCTGGATGGCGGAGAAGTACCAGTGCGCCATCGCCGTTAGTCGGGCGACGATGGGCTGGTTCGATCGGATCTACAGCTCGGCCAAGGCCGGGACCGTGGCGGTGGGCACTTGGAGGGTGATCGTGGCCGCGTACCAGTTGGATGAGCCCGTCTTCTTCGCCCGCTTCACGGAGCGATGGGTGCTAGAGGAGCCGCTGGCGAGCAATGTCTTGGTCCAGGCGGTGCAGGGCGAGGAGGCCGTGCTGAAACGACTGGCTGGTGAGCTCCGATCTAAGTGCGCCGTGATCCTCGATATCTGCTGATTGCCATCCCTAGCGGCGCTGCACACCAGACGCCAGTCGCAGGTCGCCGCTCTGCGTGGCGACGTCGACCTCCTGACCGACCCCTGCGCCACGGCGTTCTCCAAGGGCGTACGCCACTACATCGACTACGCTCCGGGAATGACACCGGACGCCGACGACGATGGCAAGACCGTCGGATCAATCTGCCATGTGGACGAAGGAGCTGGTGAGTGCTGTCGCCCTGTTCGTCATCAGCAGCTCCTACTGACCAGTACGCGCACAGCTACACTCTTCCTAGGCGCTCTCAGGGACGAGCACATCTGGCCGCCAACGATCTGGTGAGTTCATTGGTCGATTCTGCGATAAAATACATTGTCTTTTCCGCATGCACCTCCTGATGGCGGATACTCGCAACGTCTCTGATGCTGCAGCACTGCTAACCGGCATCCCAGGCCCACGACACTCGGTGCACTCACAGCCGCTCTGCAAGACTTCCGCATCCCGGCCTACGACGACTGCGACAAGTGCGAGTTCTGCGAGAACGTTAAGGCGCGCTTCGGCATCGCCATGGACGTGGTTAAGAAGATGCACAGAAATAGGCTGTGGGGATTGTGTCTGGACTGCTTCAAGGCTGGGGGCGTGAACGCTGGCGAGTGTCGGTACGAGCACTCGAAGCCCAGGAGCGTGTGAGGTTCGAGATCTCAGTGGGAGCTGAGGCTGTTCAGTACAGTACTGGGAGCCGCCTACTTTTTCGAAGCGCGCGAGCGAGGAGGCCGTACGCTGCGACCACTGCGAGCACGCCCAAGCCTGGCTCGCAACCGCGATCCCCAGCTGAAGACGCTCATTACCACGAGACACGCTACCGCCTGTCCATGCGGAATCCGTTTTGGGCAGCCGCCTCATACCGCTCGGCCCCAAGTACCTCCCGGAGATAGACCTCGGGCATCAAAGCCGCCATCACACTCCGCTCCTGCAGATCGTCCAGTGACTGTCACCCATCGCTCCCGTCGCTCCGGAACGCGGCACAGAGCGCGGCGTACTTGTGCGTGAGGTCCAGGATGTGCTGCGGTAGGCTGGTCGACTGCACGATACTCCGCACTTTGACCGCGCCTTCGTCCTCGATGAGCTTGCGCATCGCGTAGAGGAGGTCGGGCGAGAACTGCATCGCAAATCGTCAGCACCGCACACGGTAGAGTCAGAGAGTTGGGCCAATGTACCTCGGAATACCACCGATACTGCCACGCGACCAATCTTATCAGTGCGCCCAGAGTATGCCTCGCCTCGCCCCGCCGCTCATACAACCCCAACACCCCCCGCATCGCCTTCGGACTGAACCGCATGCCCAGGCAATTCTGCCACGCCTCGACCGCCTCGTCGGGGTGATGCAGCCGCTCCGCCAGCTCGCCCAGGATCTCCCACTCCTCGGCGTTCTTCTTGTACGCGAGCTGCTGCTGCCGGTACTGGCTCGCCTCCGTCCGCCAGATGGTGTAGATGCGCAGGTCCTCGTAGAGCACCATGAAGAGGTTGTCGAGCCAGCGCTCGCAGAGGCGTTTGTGGTGGAATTGGGTGTAGGCTTGGTGGTTCGGGTCGCTGTTGGGCGGTTGCGGTTGTGGTGTCTCGGCACCGGAGCGGACGGTGATGGAGGAGGACGGCTTGGAGACTTCGGGGTCGAGGTGGGAGGAGGCGGCTTGGGGTTCGCCGTTGGTCTGCGTGCCATCTGTGCCTGAAGATGAGGGAAGGTCTTCTTCAACGTCGCCGTGGCCGTTGGGTTGGGGTGTATCGGAGCCTCGCAGCGCTGTGGTGCTGGCATTCCTACTGCCACCACTCGGCTGCTGCTTCTCGTTGCGGTACTCTTCTTCCATGACGAACACCTGACTTCGAATCTTCAACAAGTGATCCCAGCCAATCTTCTTGGTGACCTCCGTGAGCAGAATGTAGGCTTTGTGAAAGGTGCCTTTGTAGTTGCCGGCAGCCAGCCTCCGCAGGGTCGGATGCACTGCATCCGCCTCCGGCGCAGCGCCCGAGTCATCTATCTCATCGCACAATGTTTCGGGCGCGAGCGGCAATGAGATCTTGTTCGGCTCCGGCAGTCGTGGCGCATCCTTGTCTTGGTATGTGAACATCGGACATGAGTTCAGCGTGAGCAGCGCCATATCCCACTGCTCCATCGTCACGTATATCTCCGCTAACCGCGCCCATGTCCCGAATTCGCTGGGCGCAGAGACCACACTTCGCTTCGCTACCTCCAGTGCCAGGTCGCTCCTGCCTTTCCGATTGCAGAACTCGGCTTGGCAGTCCAGTAGGGAGTAGTCCATGGGGAGCTCTTCGACGGCCTCGTGCAAGAGCCGCACGGCCTTGACTTCCTCGTCACCGGCCATGTAGACCTTGGCTAGCAAGGAGGCAATTTCGGGGTCACGATGTCGGAGCTTCTCGAAGAGGTTGATGCCCGAAGCATACCGTCCCGAGGTCTTGATGTAGTGCAGCAGTCCGGAAGTCAGGTGATTCGAGACAAGGTTGGGGACCTGTATCTCCGGGTCAGAGCCAAGCTGCCAGCCTGCTGGACGTCAGTACTCTCTGTCATGCACCCAGCCAGAGGAGTGGCATACCGCTGAAGAACAGCTTCTCCGCCGCATCCAAGAACTTGTGCTCCTGCTCCGTACTCGTGACTGGGTTGAAGCGTCGGACACCGATTATCCGCTTGATCGTGTCACCCGAGCCATTATCCGCGTATGAGTACGCTCGTAAAACGCAGCAAAGATAGGTCTCCAGCCAGTGCTCCTCTGTTGCTTCCATCTTGTTGCCTCGCTCGTCCACGCAGTAGCTCTCCACTGTGCCGGGGATCTGGACCTGCACGCGCATGTCCACTCTTGAGAAGGCATTGTAGCAGCTGCAGCCATTAGCTCCCAACTGCGCCCGCTCGCCGCCAGTCCCCTTCTTACCAGTATAATCCCGAGATCACCTTGTTCTGCTTGTCGTGTGGCTGGTGGACCAGTGTGTTGATGTATGCGGCGAGGCTGGCCGAGGACGAAGCGTCGATACCGCAGACATGGTGGTATACACCTGTCTTCACTCATGTTCAGCTCCCATCCTACCGTGTCGCTGGGCCTCGGCCACCATCGAGGTTGAGGAAGGGCACCCTACCTGTCTGGTGGTGCTCTTCACCGGCTGCTTGACCAGGTGTACCAGGTCAGGCGGTCCCAGTTCACGCAAGGTCTGGAGGCTGTCTGTCCGTATCTCAACTACCGGATGTGCATCGTCTTCATACAGTCTGTTGGTAGGTGTTCAGCAACGTGTGCATGTACATGTACCCAGCTGGCGCATATTGAGCTTACTCGGGCACCGAAGTCTGCACCATGCTGCTCTCGTTGTGACTGTGGGCGTTGTTGGACTTCGCTGAGCCTTGTTGCAAGCCAACCGGGAGCTGAGGCCAGGCGATGGACGAGTGGATTGCTATAGCGAAGAAGGGATCTCGTGTTCGACGATGCTCATTGACCGGACCAGCTGTCGCATCGCATCCTTGCTGCCAGTCCGGGGCCACGACTTTTGCCTTCAACGGTCGCGTCGCTCCAACACGCGCACCTCCGCGATCACATGTGAATCAAGCGCATCGTCCACAACTCCAGCAAACCCGCGTTCACCTGTCTTTGCTGCACGAACGGACTCGCGGCGGTCGCCAACACAGCTTCGACGATCAGACTGTATACGGTAACGACATGAACACATCATCCTAGGGCGACCAGGAGACCACCGCCGCAAGCATGTCCGGCTGGCACGCCCTCAACATTGAGTCCGATGATGAATCAGACATCGAGGTGGACGACACCAAGGAGCTCCAGATCGAAGACGCGCTCAAGCTCTACCAGAACGCGCTCAGGTTCCACGCCGAAGGCCCGGCATCTTTCCACCAGGCGGCAGAAGCCTACCAGGAGCTGTTCGAATCCGAGATCTTCCAGTATCCCGAGTCCCAGCCGGAGCTGCGGCGGATAGAACTGTATGGGCCCGTCACAGACGATGAGGCCTGGCCGAGCGAGGTCAGTGCTGGCACGACAGTGGCGAAGGGCAGCTTCGACTCCGGCCCCAGCACGCTGCCCCAGATCCTGCACCTCAGCCATAAGAACTATGCCCAGTTCCGGCTGGAGTATCTCAGTGCCAGACTTGGGGACCTTGATGTCACCCTTCACCAGATCCTGACGGATGCGGCCGCCGCTCTGGACCACTTTGTGAAAGCCCTGGACAAAGATGACACGGACGTGGACCTGTGGCGGAAGACTGCCGCCGTAGGGGAAATACTCAGCAGCAGGCGGGTCACCCGCTTCTGCCTGGAGACCGTGCTCGAGGACGATGATGGAGGCCTGACCGGCGTGTTGTCTTTGCCAGGCCTAGAGGACGGACTCGCTGGGGAGCAACTTCGGAATCTGCTAGCCGAGCTGAACGACCGCCTCTCCATGCTCAGGAGCTCAATACCTGGTGGCAAGCGACGTGCGCTGTCCAAGATGCTCAAGCAGCGTCTCGGCGTGTTCCAGGATGTCACTCAGCGGCAGAAGCAGCTCATGGCGGTAGATGGACTGCCACGGTGGACATGGCAGCAGCCCGAGCGCGTTGTGTTGAGAGCACCCGCCACTTGGGCAGAGATGGGCGAGCTTCTGATGAGCCAGCTCGAGGCAGAGAAATTCGGCTCCAGTGGCACACTACCAGCCGCTGCACTCGGCTTTGAACTGAGCGACGCTTTGCAGCCGGCGACAGGAGCCGACACAGGGGCCGCGCAGATCATGCAGATTAATACCTCGGACACAGACCTTGGAACGACCTTCAAGATACCTACGACAATCGACGAACAGTATCCTGGTCTGGATAGGGGTCTACCTACTGCTCAGCCGCAGATAGCGTCTGCGCACTCGAGAACCCATCCTCAAGATACGGACTTACCGACCATGACGCTCGTGACACGCAAGCGCTCCGCTGATAACGCAGGGCTACCCGACAACACCGAGGAGGGCCACATCAAGAGCAAGCGGACCCGGGCGCGGGAGTCTGGTGTCGAGCCCGCCGACAATCGCCAAGCCGTGATCGACGCCAACACACGGTGGGAGCACGAGCAGCAGCTCAACGAGTTCCAGGCGGCTGATGACTGGATGTTCGAGACCGTGGGCAGTCTGTTCGAACGCATCGGCGTCGTAGGGTTCGGGAAGGCCAAGGACGTCCGGCAGGAGATGAGTGCTGCTTCAGACGGACAGGCCGTTGCAGTGACCGGCACCGAGCCGGCGGAGGACGCGCTGCAGTACGCACGCGCGGACATTGCAGATGTCATGATGACCCACAACGACCAGCTCGCGGAGTTGCTGACGAGCCCCCTGGTAATGCCTGAGTTTGGTCCGGTGTCATCCACCGCTACCGGATTCAGCGGCTCTTTGGGCATTAATAACAAGACAAAGGTGGTGGTCGAGATCCCAGTCATGCCTGATGATGGGCTGCATACGCTGTTGGACTCGGTCAACAATGGATGGCTTTTGACCAACGAGGTCATCTGCAATTGGCTTGCTTGCTTGCTCTGCCCGCCCGGATCAGAAGTTTTGGAGAATACCTATGGACGGTATCTGTGGTCGGAAGACCTGAAAAAGATGGTGGTCCAGGCTCTCGTCCATTCCGACACTTCCTTCTACAGGCGAATTATCGATGGCCTTCGACAGCTCGCACAAGATGTTGACAGCACACCCGTCCTCACAGACGCTGCTCATCATCGAGTCAGGAGTCTGGCAGTCATGGTCCAGAGTACCTTCGAGATCCATCTCGATGTGTATATCACAATTCAGCATCCTCAAAGCCTCGTCGGGACGGACATCATCGCAGCGCAGCGCAACCGACTATCGCGATGGGCAGACCTGGCTCGAGAAGCAATGCGTCTCCGCACCGTCATCGAAGGCATTGAAGACTTGCAAGACGACTTGAGCCTGCGCTTCCTGTGGGCAACGACGTTCGCGGTCAGGGAGGCATCAGATGTGTCGCAGGACCATGTCATCGAGTGCATGCATGACCTGCGCGCGATGTTCGTCGCCGCCGGGGAGCCAACCATTCGATTACAGAACAACGCGGTGATGCCGGAGCTGTCGGTCGAGATCCTCGACCATAAGACCTCGGAGATCATGACCAGCGACTTCTTCTCCAAGGTCATGGACCAGGACACGAGCGACCCAGTCGCGGTCATCGAAAAGCTCGAGCCGCTGCTGAATGCGCTCAGGAACGATGCTGATCCCACGCAATCCGCAAGCGACGGCATGGAGCTTGACGACAAACAGCCACCGCCCAGTGTGCCTTCGGAGCTCGTCCGCTTCCTGAAGAATAGCGGAATTTCTGCCCGATTCCCACTATGGGAGCGCTTGCGGGATGCATACTCTGCCATCAACTACACGCCCATGGTCATCTCGTGCCACCTCAGGATCATGCGCATGTATCTCGACGAGCTGCGAAGTCCGACGACAGCGGCACTCCCGCAGCTCGAAAGGCAGACTGTCGTCTTCAACACGTTCCACTTCCTCGCGCAAACAAGTCACAAGGTGATTGAAACCATGCACGCCTCGGAGGACGCATTCGAGTGCATCGATGAGGAGCAGCTCAAGCTCGCTGTGAGCATCTTCGGAGACATGCTGCAGCTGATGCAGGTATTCGTTGTCTGGGAGGACGCGATCCGTGTCGGCAGAGCTCAGCAACAGTGCTACTCGAACGGCTTGCCTGTGTATGCCTTCCAACAGATCCCCGTTGTGATCCACGAGCTGCAAATCTCCGTCTGGATGATCCTCTATGCCCTGCTCAGGGAGGCCATCTACCAGAACAGCGATCTCTACCCGACCTTCGTCGAAGACAAGTTCGACTTCCTGCGCTGCGTGCATCGGAACCTGGGCATCCGCGGCATCTGCGGTGGGGCGTCAAGGGCTTTCGTGCGCCTGCTCAAGAGCGAGTTCCAGCACATGACCCACGTCGAAGGCTACGACAGCGAGATGGCCCAGGTGTTCTACGATCTGCATGGCCTGAACTGCTTCCTCACGCCCTCGTACGAGCTCATCGAGCATCACTGCCCGCACGATGCTCTCACCTTCCTTGGGCGAGACGTGGCGATGCAGGCGGTCGATCTGCTGCTTGCCCAGGCTTCCAAGCTCTCCGTGCGGGACCTCATCAAGCACTCGCTGAAAGACAACATCGAGAAGGTGCACGGCCTGGTGGTACGCAAGAGACCGACCGAAGCCATCCTGCGTAACCGCGAGATCTACCGCTCATTCTTTCGGTCCCCGATCAACCCACTCGACTTGATGTACTCTCTGCAGGGTGATGGCAATGACCTCCCGGTCTCCGTCATCCCGAGGGAGGACGGGGTATTGGCTTCCAAGGGCTGGTTCTTCCTGATGGGTAACATCTCGCTCACCAAATACCGATCGCAAAAGCGTGTTGCCGCGACGCCGACTGAGGATGTCGAGATCGCGATTGCGTTCTTCATGCAGGACCTGGAGTACAGCATGGACAACTGGGAGACGTGGTTCCGGCTTGCGCAAGCCTATGACACGAAGATCGAGGAGTCCGTCATCTGGTCCGCCGAGAAGCTGAATAACAACATGCAAGAGATTGTGCAGCAGCAGCGCGCCGCCATACACTGCTACACCATGGCTACTGCTCTGATGCATCGTTCGGCCCCGCTGGCTTTCGAGACTTCAGACAAGATGACCGAGTTGTACTCCGACTTTGCTGCACGTCTCTACAGCTCGTCGAGGGAGCCTTTCAACATGCTGCCGTTTGCACTCGAAGAAGACAAGTTCATGAGCATGCCCACTGGCGTGGGCAAGAGCACACCTTTCCGGCCCTTGCGCTTGTTCATAGCCTGGAAGCTGGCCAAGTCGTTCTACGAGCGTGCTATCGCCGGCAACCCTCGTAGCTGGACCCTTCGTTTCGCGCTGGGCAAGGTTTTGTGGAAGATGCACTCCGCTCCGGCGGAAGTCAGGGCACAAGGCCGACAGCCTTCCGCCCAGCAAGTCCTTGCACCCTTCATGCGCACCATCGAGTTGCTGCCGGACAAGAAAGACAGCCGAGAGAAGCGCGAGCCCACCCTGGAGCCGCACTACAAGCTCGTCATCATCGTGCACAAGCTTCTTATGAGAGGCGAGCTCAGTCTCGAAGAAGCTCATGACGCCCTGCGCCACACTCGATACGCTCGTGTGTCCGAATTCCCGCAGTACATGGGCGCCTGGATGGCATATATCCTGACCGTGTTGAGGAACCTCCGGACCGCAGACAAGGCCAATTGGCACCACCGCATGATCGTCTGCGCCGCAAAGTTGAGATACAGCCTCGACGACATTCGGGGTGCAAAGCAAGAGCTCACGCAGCAGCTGTTCACCAAGACCATGGTGCTGCAAGTCTGGCGCCCCGAGTGTGAGCGGGCGGGGCGCCACTTCGTCTACACTGCCCGGTACACGCGCCTCCTGACGCAGATCTTCGAGCAGCTCAAAGATCGCTCAAGCCTGGAAGCTCTTGCGCGGCGAGTCCGCCGGAAGCCGCAAGATGTGTTCGAGCACAACTCGGTGTGGCAGGAGATCTGCAATGCATACCTCAGGCTTTTGCGCGAACATGCGGACCTGTCCGAGGGCGTCGAGACGTCGACTTTCAGCAACATTGTGCACGAGGAGTTCCTGGCGCACAAGGACCCGCTCGAGAGGTGGATGCAGACGCAGGATCCCGAGACGTGGCCTGCTCTGGACGTGCTTCGCGAGGTGCAGGAGCTGAAGAAGATCAACCAGTCACTCATGAAGCCTGGCCCCATCGATGATCTGATCGGCGACTCGTACGCCTATCTCTTCAACACCATGGGGAAGCAGCTGTGGGACGAGGAGCGCAGATTGAAGCTGGAGGAGGAGGCTCGACGTCCGCCGCCCGTGACGAGCCCGCAGCGCAATCCGATGATGAGCTTGACGAATCTGATGAATATGGACGGCGCAAGTGGACCCCCAGCCGCAGCCCCGACAACTGCTCCACCCGTGCTGCCGGATCCGCCCGCGCAACGCAAGAAGACTGGCGTCGGCCGTCGAGAGATACGCGCCTGCGCCGAAGCCTGCGTGCAGAAGTCGCTGGCCGTACCGACCGCCAAGACGCTTGCGGCGTCGGATACGAGGGTTCAGGTCGTCATCAGCACGAACAGGGCCGCTGCGGGCGACACTTCGGGCGACAACAGCGCCCCGGCGAGCGTGCATGATAGCGCGGATGATGAAAGCGAGCTCAGCGAGCTCGAAGAGGATGGTGACGCTGAGGACAACGACGGAGCTGGTGTTGGTATCAGACCACTGTTCCCTGGCCTGGCCTCTGCTCAAGAGACGGCTGACCCGTCTCCCGCATCGGGCGTTGGCGACTCCGTAGGCGATGAAGACGAGGAGATCGTGATGGAGGAGCCTCAGGAGCTGATCGGGGGAGCCTGAGCGTCGTACCGAGCGTTCAGGCCAGCATGCACTGGGCAGTGCGAGTTGAAACGGTTGGCGGGTCTTATCTGTATGTGTATGACGAGCTTTGAAGCGAATACCAAGATGCTTTTGTCGAAATATCTATGCAGTACATTTCCCTCTATCGTTGCATCATGGGTAGAACATAGCTAGCCAGAGGCCCCGCCCGTTCAGTCCTCATCGTCGACCTCGGACAGACTGGCTTCCTTGGGCACCTGGCCACCTTTGCGCGCCTTGGCACTGGCCGTAGGGCCACTCTTAGCCGCGGTATCGTCAGCGTCCTCGTCATCCTGCGGTAGGTCAGCCTGTGTTCCAGCGCAGTATCAGTGTTGTGACATACCACTTCGTCGGAACCGAGAGCCTCTTCGTCCTGCAGCTGCATCAGCATTCTGTCACATGGCAGGTGATGAAAGTAGGGGAAGGCCAACCTCCGCATCAGCGCTATCGAAGTCCTCGTCGTCCTCGCCGACAGGCTCCTCCTTCTTAGCCGCCGCCTTGGTGTCCTCCGTCTTCCGCTTCTTAGCCTTGGGCTCTAGATTGCGGGTCAGCATTGGGCCAATCTCAAGTGCAATCCATATGTACATACCAGGTGCGGTGTCCTCCTTCTTCGCGGCATCTGCCTCGGGCTCGCCCTCGGCCTCGACTTCCGAGCCGCTCTCCTCTGCCTCCTCGCCTTCGACATCGGACTCCTCGTACTCCTCTTCCTCCCTGTTGATGCTCGAGTCAGCCTGCCGCCAATCCAAGCCATCACACGTGACATGACGAAGCGATCTGGGGAGCGGATGTCTGCGAACTGAACACTCGGATGCGGTCGGCCAACGTGCCGTTCTCGCATGACGTTCCACACCATGATCATCGCAAGGCGAAAGACTTACTCGTCGAGGCTCTCGTCCTCGGGGAGCTCGACTAGCTCCTCGTCGCCCGCCTTGCGCTTGCTCCCTCTCGTGGCCATTTGTCGAGTGATAGCGGAGTGTAAGTCGTATGAAGTGAAGAGCGATAGGGCGGCAGAGGTCGCGAATAATGGGACTCGAGCGGGCGTCGGGAACGTGGCCCTCTCGCGCGACATTGGGAGCTTGGGCCTAACGATCGGACCCGCGTCATCATCATTGGCCCTTGACCCCTTGCGGAGAAGCTTGGCTTTGGCTGGAGGCACGTGATGTGGTGAGATGCCATGGGACGGGGGCGACATCAGGGTTTGTATTCGTTCGACATCGTTTCTAATTCCGTGCTCCACCACTCCGACTCTCCAGGACGCAGATTCTAGAGTGCACTCTCATGGAGACGCGATCTCCCAAGGACGCTCACCAGCTCTCCCACTTCTGCCCGCCGATGGCAATGAGCCTGTTGAACAGCTCGTCCCGCAACACCAGCGCGGTCACAGACCAAGTATCACCTCGTTTGTCAATGATCTCCAGCCCATCAGCCACCTCGCGATCGAGCGCCCAGCCCACTACAAGCTTGGCCTTCCAACCCAGCCCGCCAACCTTTTTCACCTCCTTGATATCCGCAATAGCGATCGACCAGATGGGGTGCGGCTGCTCCGTATGGCTCTCGATGCGGTTCTCGATGCCTTGCTTGGCTATATCCTTGTCGAGCGAAAAGGTGATGCGCGGTATGGTGGCTTGCGTGTTGATGTAGGCGTGACCCCTCTTGCCATTGTAGCGACCAGTGAAGTCGGACGGTCCGCTCATGGCGCTATCGCGCGAGCTCGGGATGACGCCCAGACGATGCTTCGCATGTTCACTTCCGATCTTTGCTTTGAGGCGATCGGCGCCGAGTCCTGCCTCAACGGTACCCTTCACGCCCGACTTGAACAGTCCAAGAAGCCTCGAGCCCTTCTTGCCGTGACTCTTGTGCTTCGCTGCGTCGATGTCGGAGCCAGTCGTTTCGTGGGCTGTGTTGGGGTCATGCTCCATGGCAGCATTGAGCTCATCGTCTGTCGCGTTTAGTGGATAGCCTGATCCTGTGGCACGCAGATGCTCGTCCGTGACATTGACCGGCTCATCTGGCGGTGGCTCCTCCGACTGCGGAGGTGGTGGCAGCGGCGCCTTGTTGAACTCGCCAAGTCTGAGCAGAGTGATCGTGAGCTGAGCGTTCGTCGGTACACCTTTCAGGATACTGTTGCGTAGCTCTAAAGCTTTCTGCCAATTCGGGAACTTTTCGTTGAGCAGTGCAATTCCACGCATGATGACTGGGTCTCCGAAGAAACCGAAGCCAGCCCCGAAGCTGATGCTCTTGACAACCATGTAGTTGGTAATGAAGGGCGACGCGGCGAGCACGGGCACGAGAATAGCCGCAAGGCGAAGGCGGTATGCGTCGTGTGGAAATGGCGGCGTTGGGGACAGCGCATTCCCGAACCGCTCCCAGGTATCTGCAACGTCGGCCAGGGCATGCATAGTAGGTCGCATCTGGTTCCACACGGCAGTCTCGACAGGGACCTTCGCTTTGTCCTTGTCGCCAGACGCCGCACCACTCGTAGCAGAGGTCCTCGCGCTGACTGCGCTGATCGCCATCGATGCGGGATCTGGTACCCGAGAGTTTGGCGAGTCACCATCATCATCTCCCGGGTCACCTTGCGGATGCTTGCCAGTTGCAGAGGCCAGAGCGACTGCCCGAAGCACGATGCATTAGCTGATAGTGAGTTCAACAGCCGTGTGATGTTTCAGACTGACCATGCGCGATACTCTTGACGAGGTTACTAGCCTCGGCTTCAACAGCCTCGCCCTTGCGAACAGGTCAGTACGAAGTTTGCAGCACACAGTAGGATCGACCTACCTTGTACTTCTCGGATGCGCCTGTAGCGGAGTCCGTGGAACCGAGAACGCCAGCTTTCTGCGAGGCAGAGGTAGTCACGTTAGCGCAAGGGTCATCTATACGTGCTGTGAATCCGTACCGGCTTTTGTAGGCCGCCAGTCTTTGCCGAAACGAGCGCGATCGGAGCTGGAGGGAACAGCAGATCTCGGCTTGGTGGATGCATGATCAGGACAATCATCAGCACGGAGAAGGTGGGCGTCAGCAGGTCCAGCAACCAAGCAACGGTGTACACAGCAAGGAAGGCCCCGGTACGCTGACTCTCCCGCCACGATCGGAGTCGCATCATGTGCTTGACGAGGCCGATCATGCTTATGCCGACGGTCATGTACATGCGTTCGAGATTCGACCGGAGCTTGTCGGGCGAGAACTCTTCTTCGTCCGCAATGTTGAGGTCGAGGTTGCCGGGCACAGGGTAGGGGTAGTTCTTGACATGATACATTTGCTGGGTAGCGGTCAGCACATCGTGCCTTCGTGCACATCCGATGAGCGGCCTCCATGACCACGCTCGTGCTCACCTTGTTGAAGCGGCGGATGAGAATGAACAGCTCATCGTTGGGCAGCCCGCCAACGAGCGGCTTGGGAATATCCTCATCGGGGTGATTCCAACCCAAGTCCTTGATCTCGTCGGATTCCTGTTGCTGTGCGAATCCGCAGTGGGATGCATTGACTGCCAGTGAATGGCTCAAACTGGGCTCCTCTTCCAATCTAACCGCTTCGCTATACTGGTTGGGCTCCGTCGCAGCAGAGACGTCGTTTGACAAGGGAAGCAGGTCCTTGAAGACCAGGCCTGTCTCGACCATATCGATATGAGTTTCGTCCCGGTCTGGTGGTACTTAATTAATTTGGATCCTGGTGTTAACCTGGACAACGTACATCTGTTGATTGGGCGCGGGGAACATAAGGTCTTGGTGACAGCGGGAGGACGCGTGACCAAGAACACGCAACCTCAAGTGCACTGTGACATGCCACCATCTTTCGTCACAGATCGTCACGACACGTGACCGCGCGCTCTCATCGTCCGCTCACGCGCGCGTCGCGCGCGTTCCATGCACGTCGCAAACATTGCAATGTCGAGCAATGGCGATGCAGCATACGACAACACGCATCGCGCCTTCCTCCAGTGCCTTCTCGCCCGCCAGGTCATCACGTACGCCGACAGCAAACCGATCCTGGCCGCGATACAGACCGCGCAGACACCAAACCGCCCCACGCTCGAGGAAGATGTCTCGCAAGCCGACCTGGACAACTACATCGACGCCATCAACACGCAGCTATCGCCCTTTGACTTCGAGATCAGAAGCACATACCATCAGCTCAGCCGGGAGCGGATCTATGCTCTGGTGAACACGACGAGCGATGCCCTCACGCAGATGGCGACCGTGCACACGGCCGACGAGATCGCGTACGTGAAGCGGGTGCTGGATGCGATCTTCGAGACTTACAACACGCGACGAGCCGAGGTCATGGCCATCACGAGCATGCAAGCGCTGAAGCTCGCGAGGCCACGAGGGAGCGAGGACCGGCGGGACTCGGGCAACCAGACGCAGGTCGGGGCACAGAGCGCAGCGCTCACGCAGACGCAAGCAGAGCGCATGCTGGCGTCCATGGTGGAGGAAGGCTGGTTTGAGCTGAGCGCAAAGGGCTATCACTCTCTCACCCCGCGAGCATTGATGGAGCTGAAGGGTTGGTTGGTCAACACCTACAACGATCAAGGCGGTCAAGAGTCAGATGACGACGACGAGGAGGGGGATGACCACATGAAGATCAAGACGTGCGCGGCGTGTCGCGAGATTGTCACGGTCGGCCAGCGGTGTCCGGATCTCGCGTGCCACGCGAGGGTACACAAGCACTGCGTCAGGAACCTGTTCCGATCGCAAGGTGGTAGAGAGGAGTGCCCAATCTGTAAGAAGGCGTGGACAGATCCGCTGCCAGTGGGTGAGAAGGCTGCGAAGAGCAGTAAACGGATGAACGACTCAGCCACTGGGGAGAGGCGGAGAGCAAGCACGCGTGACGCGGACGCGGATGATGGTGCAGATGATCAATCAGGGTTGGAGGAGTGAATTGGGGCATACGGTGGTACCTCGTCTACAGCGAGGCGCCTGGCGTGTTGATGTGTGTCCCTGCTCAAAGCAGTGGATTGTGAACGTTTTGGTCTGCTCAGCGGAACCTGTATCTTAGCGCAGCGGCAAGCACCTGGTACATCGCTCCATTCGCCACCGTAGCAGTGTAAGCAGCGGCGTTTCGATGTACCGCTTCACTGCACCACTCCAGCGTCCACATCTTTTCCCCCATCGCACTCCTTGTCTACCGGTATGACTTCTGGTACCGCGCGCGTGCACCGGGACCGCCGAACTTCTTGGGCTCGCACCGGCGGTTGTCGGCGACGAGGAGGGTGCGGTCGTAGGCGACGAGGGCCTGCTTGAGCTCGTTCTTGCTGTGCTCGTCGACGTACTTCTGGTAGTAGGCGATCTAGTAACGAGTTAGCATGCTGTCCGGGAAAGGTAGAAGCTGGCAGCAGCTCTTATATCAAGGTGCCGGGTTGTGTGAACGTACGATGCTCTTGGCGATGGCTTGCCGGATGGCGTAGACCTGCGAAGTGTGCCCACCACCACGTACACGGACCCGGATGTCAACGCCCGCTGCGGAACAACCGTTAGCACTCGCTTTTGGCATGATCCGCCGCCGTCTCCTCTGCCCC
This sequence comes from Teratosphaeriaceae sp. CCFEE 6253, assembly GCA_033119285.1. NCBI lineage: Eukaryota > Fungi > Ascomycota > Dothideomycetes > Mycosphaerellales > Teratosphaeriaceae > Teratosphaeriaceae sp. CCFEE 6253. Next base: position 21,076 of record JAWDJV010009444.1, read on the forward strand.
GCTGCCCGCCATGCTCGCCTTGGGAGACCGTCTTGCGCTACCCTCCCCCAAGCCAGTACCACCCGCCCGTATCTGCCCTTGCTCTCCTCACGTACAGAATTTGTCCAGGCCCAGAATAAGCACCGGCTCGTAGACCTTGAACCGCAGGATCTGCGGCTCCACGAGGCCCAGCGGCTTGCCGTTGACACGGATCAGGCCCTTGCCCGATTTGCAGTGCGCGACCGCCGTCGCCGTCTTCTTCTTGCCGAAGCATTGCACAGACTGGGGAGCCTGGGCTGACATGTTGATGGTATTGCGTCGCCTCGAGGGGGTGTATTGGTGGTTTCGTCGTCGGCGCAATCTGCGATGTCGAACTTTGAGGTGCGGTGCAGCCGAATTCGTGTGCATGCGCCAAGAGGAGTGCCTTAGGCAGAGAAGATGGAAGAAACGGGCATGGAGACGTTCGGAGCCACAGACGACATCTAAGGCACCTTCATTTGACGTGGGCTTGATTATGGCCGCGGAGCCCATCACTATTCTGGGCTTGCTAGGTGATGGCAACCTGCAAAGACAGGCTCTTCGCCTTTGGCTCAAATGGTTCCGCTCAACTCGGACTATCTCATGCAGAAGACACGGCGAAGCCTGAGCGATCTGCAGTGTCAATGAACTCCATCAAGGCGATCGCGGCAGGGGGTAACCACACCCTCATCCTGAGCGAGGATGGCCTCGTCGAGTCCTACGGCGACAGCTCTCATGGTCAATACGTCTCTGATGACCTCGATGAGACCAGATCACAGGATCAACGGCAATGGGCATATCCACACCGTGTAGCTCAGGTCTCAGCGACATGGAGTTCCAGCGTCCTCCTTCATCATGATGGCACCATCTCTACATGTGGTGAGGGCCTCAGCGGTGAACTTGGACTAGGCGTCACCAACACCCGTGCCCTTCAGCCGTGCTCGATTCCGGACTTCCCGCCACATGGCACGGTCGTAGTGCATATCGCGTCCTGCATGGCGCACACTATAGCCGTGCTCTCCAATGGCGATGTCTGGGGCTGGGGTAGAGGCCGTCAAGGGCAGCTCGGTGAGCCAGCGGAGGTTGCGTGGTCCCCACGACGGATCGAAGGCCTGCCATTCCCGGCCGTGAAGGCGGTCTGCGGCAAGGATTTCACGTGCATCGTGGGAGGCAGACGAGAAGGAAGGATTCTGATAGTTGGACTGAAAAGAAACGATCGTTTCAATTTGGTGTCCAGCGCTCCTTCGGAAATGCCGGGTTGGAGAAGCGTAGCCGCGTCTTGGGGAGGCATATACGTCTTGAGCGATGATGGTGTATTGCTTGGCTTTGGACGGAACGACCATGGCCAGCTGCCTCCGATAGGCCTTCCGCCCGTCGAAGCCATTGCTGCAGGTAGTGAGCACTGTCTTGCGCTCACGAAAGCTGGGAAGGTGTTAGCCTGGGGCTGGGGCGAGCACGGTAATTGTGGTGTGCCTACCGGTTCGGACGGGGACACCAATGGGCTTTGGACCGAGATCGAGGTTCCACGACCAGTCAAGGCAGTCTTTGCAGGGTGTGCCACGAGCTTCGTGATCAGCAAGACTCATCACGAGCCGGATGAGTGATCTCGAGCGCATACGCAGCGATCAACGCATACTTCAGTCAAACATGCCATGCATCTACAATCGTCAACGCGGACCCGGCCATCGGACTTTGCGTCAATACTCACCTGCGAAAGGCGCTGCGTCGGCTCGAGGCCGTCGTGTGTCGACTGCGTCTCCTCACGCTGCTTCTGTGGCTTGGCAGCAGTACCGCTATCCCGGAATGTCTGTTGACTCGGGTGCTCATTGTTTGCATCCCAGCCGAGCATCTCTTCTCCATCGTCCTGCTCATAGTTTGGCGGGTCCCATCTACGGTCATCATCGCCACCCGGCAAGAACAAGCTCTCTGGGTCCGGATCGGACTCGGTCTCTGATGCGGCACGACCGTGTGGTTTGGCGAGCGGCCGTTGATTCCGATTCGATAGCTTACTCACGCCGGGACGCGGTGGTGGAGGCATCTCGGATGAAGGCCGACTTGGTACGGGGACGGGAGTTGTCGATGGCTGCCTCGAGGAACTCCGGTTCGAGACGAAATTCGGATTGGGAGTCGAGGACGCGGCACGCATGTCGCCCGTCGTCATGAGCGTGAACTCGGCGTGCATCCCGAGGTGGCGATAGCTGAATTGAAGAGGCCGGGTTGGGAAAGAGAAGTAAGCCGAGATAGGAGCTTGAAGCGTGTCCGCGTGTGTGACGATGGCCTTGAAGTCTTTCACGCTTATCACGATGTGCATATCCTGCTGCATATGGAAGTCGTCGAAGTCTTCGGTGTACAAAGAGATGGCCGTCTCGAGCGGCTGCTTGAGCGTCTCTGCACGAAGCGTGAGCCGGGTCTGACAGTAGCGGGACAGTTTTCTTACCGGTCGGCGTAGCTACCTTCTCCGTGAAGCTGGTGAACACGGCTTTGTCATTTTGGGCCAGAAGATCGAGCTGATCGGTCTTGGGTCCGAAGAACTCGATGTACTCCCTGAGCAGCCTCGACGCGATGCGCCAGCCTTGCCGCGCTGCGGTGCGGTCGAAGAGAGCATGCATGACCTCCACGGACTCGTACGTGAGACGGTACATCTTTGTCATGCCTATCGATCTCGGGTTCAGCGATTGCGCGTTGGAGTACAGCACGACGAGAGCCCACCGTGCTTGCAGAGCATCTTCACGATGAGTCGGCATTCTGTCTTGTTGGGCTGATCTTGAACCGTGACATCGCAGCGCTCGATCACGGACTCGCGTCCACGCCCATCACCAGCACGGCCTTTGAAGACGGACTGCAGAGCCTGCGGTGGTCCTTAGCACAACATGAAGCGTATGACCTGTCGAGACTCATACCTTGTTGAGTAGCTGGCAGGTGAAACGATCGCCGTTCTTTGCGCTGCCGCCGACATTGTACTCGTAGTCTACAAAGAAGGCCGTTGCGTCCAGCGCGAAGGCTGCATACGCAGTCTTCGAGAGGTTGAGGGATGTGATGGTGAGCTGATATCAGGTCAGTGACGTTTCGTGTCGCTGGTAGTGCAAGAGGTGTACGAGCCTTCTCGCGGCGCGCCTCTATCGAGACGGACTCGCCGAACTTTGCCAGGCATACGAGTGCATCGTATAGCTTGCCAGTGGCCTCTGCCGTCAGCGAAAAGGTCAGGATGGCCATGCTTCCGATGGCATCGCGAGTCGTGATGGTGGTGGTGGTTGGTTAGCGTGGGATTATTGAGCGTGAGGTGGATGTTGAAGATCGCGTTGCCGTCACGCGGTCACCTGCTCCAGTGCCATCCATCAACATCAACATCAACATCGACCAAACCTATCTTGCATCATTGATTGCGGAGAAGGTGTCGGACTGAACGAACAGCGCAACACTGGCCATGGCGGCGAGCATGGCGCCGGCCCTTCCGGCAGACATATATCATCTCCTGTTCTCGGAGCTGGCAGATAGACTGGACTTTGCGACACTGTACACTTGCGTGGCGAGCAGCAAGTACCTCGCCAGCGTGGGCAGTGTCTCCGCGCTGTATCGGTGTGTCAAAGTATCGAGTGCCACCCACGCGTACTGAACAGAAGCAGCATCAGTCTCGGCGACCATTCGCCGTCCAAGGCAAATTCAGGCGAGGCGGTCTCGTACGCAGAGTCAGACCTGGCCGTAATGCGCTGGTCGATACTGTGGCGCACGATCATACTCTCTGCGCTGGGGAAGACTATGTACCCATACTGTCGCCACATCCGGGAGATGGATCTGCAAGATCTCGGGGCCTTACTCGACCGCCTGGACGAGGCCAAGTTCCGCAAAGTCACGAAGCAGTTCTTCGCTGGGGATCTCAATCGCTTCCACCACGTCGTCCAGACGACTGGGAAGTATCGAGCATCTCGACTCGACTTCAAGCAGATTCTCATCGATGTCGGCGACTTGATCACGCAACAAGCCCCTATGCTAGAAGCCATCTCCGAGCCAGCGAGCTCCGATGTGTTGTCCAGCGCATTACCTGCTTGGATCCCGCGCCTCAGTCATCTGCACGAGCTGAACTTGTGGGATGGGAAGGCACTCGAAGACGAGACGATGCGCAATCTGCTGCACGTCCACTGCCCGCGCCTGCGTGATTTGACCATGTTCAGCGCAACGGGATCTGATCCGGACCACTACCTGGCTGGTTTCATTGGCGGTATGCCTGACCATGCGCTGACCAGCTTCTACAACATCAGTACCTGCAGTATTGGCCCCGAGACGTGCCTCGCGCTCAACGCTCACGGACGGAGCTTGAGGACGCTCAAGCTCCAGCTGGAAACTGAAGGTGTACTTGCACTAAGTCTCCTGCAAAGCTGCACCCAGCTACAGACCCTCCACCTGAGCTCCTCTCAGACACCTGTTGATCTGAAAGCTACTCAGAATGATGTATACCTCAGCATTACAGAATGGCTGAAGCAGTGTGGAAGTCTCACAGACATCTCCATCAGAGGCCTCGTGTCAGCTCCTGATCTCCTGCTTCCTATCTTGCTTAACGAGGACGTCGCACTTGCGAATCTGGAAATAAGCGGCGGCGAAAGCTCACTGTATCAGGCTAAAGACCATCACGACTTCCACAAGGCTTTGGGGACGCAATCTGGATTGCAGAGTCTCCTCCTGCGCGCAGATCCGGTAGGTGTCCTTCTTGGACTTTGAGACTGACTGTGGGACGCTTGCTGATGGTGCGACCGCGTCTTCCAGGATCCTATGACGAGAGACGACGTCGAGGCGGTACTCGATGGCCTGTGCCGTTTGACAGGGCTTCGTGAGCTCAACCTGCTAGGGATCTCGGACTATCTTAGTGACCATCACATCGAGACGCTTGCACAGCACCTGAAACGCCTCGTCACGATCTACATCGGCGGCTACGGTATCACTGATGCTGTCTTCAACGACGTGGCCACCTTGAAGCATCTAAAGTCGATCACATTTGCCGGACTCACCTCTTTCACCATCGATGGCATTCTGGCCTTCATCGATCAGCTCGGGGATGGCAATGCTGGCTTCGTGCTCTCCGTGGATATGGCGGATCCGGACACCATGATCTCAGAGGAGGGTCAAGAATTGCTCAGGGAAAGACTTGCTGACAAGTTGGGCGGACGATTCGATTATCAACCCCTAAGAGGTGCGGAAAAGACGTCGGGCGGCAAGGTGTTCTTCGACTTCTGACGTCTTCCAGATCCAAACGTACCCGAATTCGATGAAAGCGACTCGGACTGAGGTTGCGACGGCCGAGCACGCCCATCGCAGCACATCAAGCACGGAAGGAGTTTTACTTGCATGCGAAGCAACATGACGTCACTTGCTCTGTACTCCTCAACACCGAGTCGGACGGCTTATACACACAAGCGTGGACAACCATGAAGAGAATCTTGGTGATAGCGGGCTCCGACAGTTCTGGCGGGGCGTGAGCATTGCAAGCACTCTCGAAAGCGGCGTTCCGAGCTGATGATTGGTAGAGGGCTGGAAGCAGACCAAAAGGTGATCGCCGCCCATGGCTGCTATGCCATGACAGCAACCTCTGCACTGACTGCACAGAATACTCAAGGTGTGTATGGCATACTTGAGACACCTCCAGAATTCGTCAAGAAACAAATCGAGGCTTGTATTGAGGACATCGGCGTAGATGTGGTCAAGACTGGTACGCAGTACCATGACTTCTCGCGGAATTCGACGCTGATACAAGGTACTTGAGGTATGCTTGCCACGATGGGCACAGTCACGGTGGTCGCAGATGCGCTGCGAAAGCATGGCGTCAAGCTCTCCGTCGTTGACCCGGTTATGGTCGCTACAAGTGGAGCACAATTGCTGCCGGAGGACGCCGTGACGACTCTGTGTGGTCAGCTTCTGCCCTTGACCTACCTCGTCACGCCAAACATACCTGAAGCAAAGCTCATGCTCCAGAAGTCTGGAGCGCCTCCTGTCGAAGTCCATGATCTGGCTGGACTCAGAAGCCTGGCCCGCGCGGTACACCAGCTGGGGCCCAAGTACGTGCTGCTCAAGGGCGGTCATGTCCCGTTGACAGCAGACTTCAAAGTAGCGAGGACCGCTGATGAGAAGGTTGTCGTTGCCAACGTACTTTATGGCCAAGACGTAGATGAAGTCTTTCAGCTTGCCTACCAGCAGTCACGCAATACTCACGGCACCGGATGCACGCTGGCTTGTACGGATTCTCGTGTTCCTGGAAAGGTGTCTGGCTAACCCCTGCGCAGCTGCAATCGCATGTCACCTCGCTCAGGGCTGCGATGTCTCCGTCGCCGTGCGTTCAGCCGGTCGCTACGTCGAAGCCACCATCAAGACAAGTGTCGGTATGGGCAAAGGCTCCGGTCCATTGAACCACTTCCACTCGCTTCAATCCCTGCCATTTCCGCCGTACGCATGCCCTTCCACCAGTGAGTACAATTGCAGCTAATGAACGACAGCGGCGGATTTGTGGAATACATCCTGGAGCGAGACGACGTCAAGGCAGCGTGGCACGAGTACACAAACCACGACTTCGTGCAGCGTATGGGCGACGGGACTTTGGCCGTAGAGAGCTTTAAGCATTACATGACCCAGGACTACCTCTACCTCGTATGTGGCGCGGACGCCAGGATGCTAGACACGAGCTGATGCGGGTAGATACACTTCGCCAGGGCCAACGCGCTGGCTGGCTACAAGGCAAAGACTCTGGATGACATCGCTGGCGTATGTTCATTGCACGAAAGGGTGCTGTAATGCGCTGACAGATAGTAGGCCGCCGCTATCGTCACCCACATCCGGCACGAGATCAACTTACACATCAACGAATGCAAGGAGTTTGGACTCACCCAAGACGATATGGCACGTTCAGAGGAAAGCCAAGGTGACTCCTCCAGCCTTGTGATCCGCGACTATGATCAACCAACTGACCCGGCCAGCCTGCACTGCCTACAGCCGATACGTCCTGGACATCGGACAGTCGGAAGACTGGCTCGCCATGCAGATCAGTCTCTTACCCTGCCTGCTTGGGTACGCGGTCATCGCGCGCAGGCTACAGGAGCTGCAGTCTTCGCTTTCCCTGGCCGAGCCGAACCGCTATGCCACCTGGATCAACAACTATGTCGCTGAGGACTACACGGCGGCCGTTGATAAGGGCTGCGGTACGTACCAGCCCCTGCTATCGATGTTGATTGAAAGCCACTGACGCAGAATAGCCTTGATCGAGAAACATGCAACTAAGCAGTCTCCGAGCAGGATCAGTGAGCTGGTATCCATCTTCATTCATGCCACCAGGGTGAGGTCAAGCTCTCCTATGCTCTTGGAATCATGCTGACGAGCGACGCAGATGGAGACCGGCTTTTGGGAGATGGCATCGAAGGCATAGCTCGGGAATCGCGTCCAAGCTGACTAAAGCGCAACTTGGTGAGACGGGAGGGGCTCGGATCGTTGTGCGCTGCTCTGCGTCATTTCTATCTCGTGGATCTCTGGTGCTGCCGCCTGACGTGCGAGGGCAACGGGGTGTGATGTCTGAGACAGACAAACGGAGGTCAAGTCACCCTCAAGTCAGCTCTCTGGGCGATGCTGTCACCGTTTGCCAAGCAAATTGAGGCACTGCGGTGTCGCATCCGCTCTCGACATCGCTGTGAGTCGACCGGCCGAAATTCGAAGCGACGATGCGTTCACTACAGCTTGTGATTGATGCGATTGTCCAAGGTCCAAGATCACGGTCCGGAGAGGTCAACCGCCGGATGCTCCGCTGCCGATCAGCCTCATCGCCCACATGCCTCGGCTGCATGTTGCAAGTGCATGGAAATCTGGGGAAGCACCTCTGCATCACCTAAACATTGACGTCGACGCCGTCTGCTTGAAGTCCACATTGAGTCGCCTGCCGAGGAGGAATTCACTAAAGCCTGCGAAAGGACGACCAGCCCCGCTAGTCCACTCATATCGACGACGTGGCTCCTTCCACAGCGGCCGGCGGCAGCAGCAGACCTTCCGCCCCCGATCGATGTAGGAGGTAGGGTAGAGTCGTGCTACTCCCATCGCAAGCATGGCAGCCTCAGCAGCACTGTAGCATACGCATTCCTGACGGCACGATGTCGAGCGACTCGTCCTCCGACTTGGAGATCCTGGGCGGCGAGGACCTCGACGTTCATCCCTCCGGCATATCTTCACAGGAACAGTCGTTACTCGAGCCCTACGCTCGCTTCAGACAGAACCCCCTCAATGCCCTCCAGGAATTCGGCCTCCACGTCACGGGTACAGGATGGCGCTCCTACGATCAGATCGTGGGCCAGGAGATCTTCTACCCAGGCTTCAGCGACAACATGAAAGCGATGGTGATGCGGCAGCCGAAGCTGCAGGCGCGGATCTCGGAGCTCGCGCAGAAGCGGGTCGAAGTTGAGATCCATGAGAGCTTGTTGGGTCCAAAGGGGCTGGAAGGCGAGCAGCAAGAACACAGGACCCGCAGACTGACCCGACGAGGGCAAATTGAGGCAGAGCTGCGAGAAGTCGCAGAGCAGTGGACTGACAAGATGATCTGCAAGATGGACTCGAAGTACTTCATCCGCGGGGCGTACTACTTCGCGACCCAGCTCCTGACTCGAGCGTACCACCAAGGGATCCACGTCAGCAGCCGCGAGGTCTCGCAGCTACGAGCAGTGGCGGAGAAGGCGGCGGCGAAAAAGCAATCGATCATCTTCCTCCCGTGCCATCGTTCTCATGTCGACTATGTCTCGTTACAGCTCGTCTGCTACCGCTTGGGATTGGCTCTGCCCACCGTGGTCGCTGGAGACAACCTCAACTTCCCTCTCCTGGGACCGTTCTTACAGCATGCTGGCGCCATGTGGATCCGTCGATCATTCGGGGATGATCAGCTGTACACGACCCTCGTACAGTCGTACATGGATACACTTCTACAGAACGGCTACAACATCGAATGCTTCGTCGAAGGCGGCCGATCACGGACGGGAAAGCTGCTGCAGCCCAAGTTCGGCATCCTCAGCTTCTTGCTCGATGGTGTGCTGTCGGGAAGAGTGGAAGACGCGATCGTATGTCCGGTCAGCACGCAATACGACAAAGTCATCGAGGTGGACTCCTACATCTCCGAGCTGCTCGGTCAGCCCAAACCGAAGGAGGACCTCTTCCAGTTTCTCTCAGCGTCCAATGTCCTGTCGCTGAAGCTTGGACGTGTCGACGTGCGCTTCCATGAGCCGTGGAGTCTGCGAGGCTTCGTCGATCAACAGCGGACAAAGCTCGTCCGACAACCGGGCACGCACACAATGTACGATGCCGCGTTGAAGCGCAAATTGCTCACAACTCTGGGGTACAAAGTGCTGAAAGAAATCAACGACGTCTCGGTCGTGATGCCCACAGCACTGGTAGGCACAGTCCTGCTAACCCTCCGCGGGCGCGGCGTCGGCAAGTCCGAACTCATCCGACGCGTCAACTGGCTCTGCGATCGCGTGCGCGCGCAAGGCGGGCGCGTGGCTCACTTCGCGCAGAGCACCACCGATGTGGTGATCAACAAGGCGCTCGATACGCTGGGCCCCAAGCTCGTGGGCCGCGTCGAGGGCCTGCCGGAGGAGACCTTCTACGCCGAGGATAGGTTCCAGCTGAGCTTCTACCGCAACATGACGATCCACCTCTTCGTCTCGCAGGCTCTTGTCTGCGCCGCGGTGTATACGAAGGTGAAGCTGGGAGGTGGGCCGGAGAGCCAGCGGATCTCGTATGGGGAGCTGAAGGACTACGTCCACTTCCTCAGCCAGCTATTCCGAGGGGAGTTCATATACCCGGCCGAGGGCCTGCAAGATACTTTGGACAGGACATTGCAAGGGCTGGAGCGAGATGGTGTACTCGTGACGTTCCGCAACAATATTGTGAGCAACGAGATTGAGTATGTAGAGCTGCATCCTGATGAGCGGGCGTCTGGGCGAGAGAACTTTGACTTCTGTAGGCTTTGTCACACCCCCACGTACCTAACATGCATACTGACCAAGACACAGATTGCTTCCTCATCTGGCCCTTCATCGAAGCCAGCTGGCTCGGCGTCGTCTCCCTCTTCGTGCTCACGCCGCCTTCAGCGTACCACGACTTCGATGTCCGGCTAGACTACAAGACAGTGCAGGACCGTGCACAGCTCCTCGGCAAGACGCTCTACCACCAAGGCGACCTTTCGTACTTCGAAGCCGTCAACAAGGAAGCCTTGAAGAACTCCTTCGTGCATCTGGAAGAAGAAGGTGTCATCTCCGTCACTCGCTCCAGAGACGCCAAAGTGGCGGCGAAAGTCAGGCTGGATCTCGAGTGGATGCCTTCCAGGGACACTGAAGGCAGACTGCGGGCCGAAGGGAAGCTGTGGGATCTTTGTGAGAGGATCAGTCAAAGTAGAAGGGAGGGTAAGAATCGAAGGGATGGAGCGACGGTCAGAACCAGAGTGCTAAATCTGGCGGATCTGGTTGGGCAGGAATTGTTTGATGATGCTACCTCGGCGGCTGATGTGCTGGGAGCAAGCAAGCCGCGAAGAAGGAGGCAGATTCAGACTAAGGCGCAACTCTAGTCAACGCTCGCTGGGAAGTGCTGGGGCACATTAAGCTGTTCACTGAGGGAGTGATCTCTGTCGATGCTGTACATACATCCTCGCTGCTCTCAGTGAGACCTCGAACGCATTACGGATCCGACGCACGCTCAACTACTGTTCTCAGCACAATCACGAATCATATCCACACCTAACACAGCGACAATGGAAACGAATACCGAACGTTTCTACACCGCGGAGTTCTTCGCGGGACGGTCACAGAGACTCACAAGCCGCGCCACACAGGCTAATATCACCACAGGCTCTTGTGGATCACGAACAAGGCCACTGGGAACTCGCAGCGACCGTCTGCCGCCGAATGGTGACGGAGAGCCACTGCCCCATCACATTGAAGGTCGAAGCCCATCAGCTCCACTCACTGTGCATTGACGAGAACGTGCTTGCCCGGCAGCCCCTGCAGAAGGCCGGAGAGCTTCTTGCAACGATGGATGGGAATGACGGGTTGGTTCAGGCATACAAGGCGCTTACGGTATGTCTCCTGCCCGATGAGTCGTGGGGTACGGATTGTACTATGCTGATATCACTCAAAATACAGGAGGCGATGATGGAGCACAGACGACAACGTGGGCGCGAGGAGGTGGACTAAGCCTGCAGTTCCGGCGAGGATGGTTCGTGAAGGTACGATGTTTGCCAAAGCAGCAAGCTCTGCGCATTCTGGATCGGCGACTCATATACGCTCGTTGCACCGCATGTTACGGACCTCACTCATACTGCCAGCACCTCGACAGCTCCATGCCAGCATGAGCACGAACACCGAACGCTTCTACGAGAAGGTTCTCAAGGCGGTAGCGTCACAACATGCAATCATAAAGCAGTGACTGCATTACTGACACTCTATGCAGGCAGTCAAGGCCTTCAACGCACGCAGACTCGACTACGTCGGTAGCTCGTGTCGAATGCTAATCACTGATCGCTACTGCCCGACACTGACTAAAGTGAAGGCGCATCAGCTCCACTCCGGCTGCACGGACGATCATGAGCTCGCCAAGAGCCGTCTGCAGCGCGCTCTGGATGTGCTCGGGACTATGGATCAAAATCTTGACATTGTCAGGAAGGGCAGGGAGCACACGGTACGTCTCTCACCATCGACTATTGCACTGGCTGAGTGAGGTCCTGCGGCGATGCGTTCCGTTGCTGATGTGTGCGGTAGGAGAGCATGCTATTCGACGCGCAGGAGAGGGAGGCGCAGCGCCAGAGGGAGGCCCAGAAGACGATCAAATACCGTGCGTCGTGGCCGTGAGTCGTCTGAGTGGGCATGACTTGGTGATGCGGGCAGTTTGATGGCGATGCGATCTGTGGTCCCGACACTGCACCGTTTTGTTCACGAGGCATCAAAGTAAATGCTAGCCGCTCGCACATTACCTGGCACGCAGAAGATACGATCAGTCTAGATTATAATCGATCTCACACAACTCTGTCGATGTCCCGGGTCGAGCCCGCATACCAACCGTGCCTGATCTGTGCTTGAAGGGGTGAGCCAGGCCTGTGCGAGGAAGTCGACCATTCTTGAACACGCATTGGCAACGTAGTGCGTGATACGCATGAGGATGAGACGGTGAGCTCATGAGGCTGACAGGATGTAATGTTCGATCCAGCCGAGGTAGACTTCTGGTCTACGTTCCAGGTTCCGTCCCAATCGAGCCCTCCAGCTCCATCCTTCTTGTCCCATACCTACCGCCCACCACCCGTCTGTGCCCTCCGATTCACCTTCTCCCGCACCCTCATCAAACTCGTCTTCACATCTCCCTTCTGAAATCCATCCACGTCGTAATACGTCGGCGCAATATCCAACAACCACTCCGGCTTCAACGCCGTCACCGTTCGGATGTAGTTCTTACTCGTTAGCACAAACTCATTGTAGACCACCCACTCCGAGTCCTGCCCCAGCACCGTAGAGGGGTGGAGTAGCACACTCTGGTTGTCCTTAATCGTCACGTAGTTCTTTCCCGAGCTGTCCTTCTTAGCGACTTGCATGAAGAAGCCGGCCACGAGCGCGCGACGGATGTTCTCGTAGTACTTCTTATCCTCGAAGGAGGTGCTGACGAGCTCGACTTCTTCCCGCTCCATGATCCTCTTGAGCTGAAGGCGAACGTTATCGGCTTGCTGTAGTGCCCGGTAGGATAGGAAGTGGTCGTGGCACCATTGCTTGGGGTTCTCCTGCGCGGCGGGGCCGCGGAAAGCATGGTAGACGTTCAGCATAGTCAGGTGGTCGCCATCCTGATGCGCGAAGAGGTCCTTCATCTCGTCCGCCCGCTTCCTCGCCGCTGCAGGTCGAACGAACACTTGCGGGACGCTGAGCAGGGCCGTAAGAGAGAGGATTTCGTTGCTGCAGTAGAACTCGGGGGATGAGATGAGCATCACAGCGAGCGCAGGGTCCAGTGGGAACTCAGAGGCGAGTTTGCCGAGGGCGGTCAGCTCGCCTTCATCGTCCAGACAAGCGAGGTAGTTGAGCTCTTCAAGCGCCCGCATGAGAGTCTCGGGTGCGGGTGGGTCCATAAGGTCGAAGTGCACCAGATCGTCTATCCCGAGCTTCTTCAGCTCAAGCACAGTGCTGGCGAGGTTGGACCGGAGGATCTCGGGGTACGATTGATCGATGAGCTCTTTCTTGAATGCGCCCTCGGTGTACAGGCGGAAGCACTTGCCGGGCCGTGTACGACCGGCACGACCAGCTCTCTGCTGGGCGGAGGCCTTGCTGATGGGTGAGACGAGCAAAGATTCGACGCGAATTCGTGGGTTGTACACCTTCTGCTTGCTGAAACCGGGGTCGACGACGTACACGATACCGTCGATGGTGAGTGACGTCTCGGCAATGTTCGTGCTCACGATGACCTTGCGACCTGGTCTACCGCCAGGCTTGAACGGGGGCGGTGCCGGGTCGAAGATGCGCTGCTGTTGTGCTGGAGGTAGTGTACCGTATAGAGGGTACACCTTGATCGGACCAGCATCGGCTTCGCGTACCATCTCATCTACCTCGAGATTGATCTTGCGGCATGCGTCTTCGATCTCTTCCTCGCCCGTTAAGAACAACAGGATATCGCCTTCGGGCTCGCTGGCGTGTATCTGGAGGACGGTCCGTATGGCAGCCTCGACGTAGTCTCGCTCGGGCTCAGGCGTGTAGAAGATCTCGACGGGATGCGTCCGTCCCGGCACGGCGAGTAACGGCGCAGCCAAGAAGTACTTCTGGAATTTCTGCGCATCCAGCGTAGCAGACATGATGATGAGCTTGAGATCCGGTCTTCGATGAACGACTTCCTTGAGCAAGCCCATCAAAATGTCGGTCGCCAAGGTACGTTCGTGGGCTTCATCCAGGATGATCGTGCTATACCGTTTGAGGTCGTGGTCGTTCATGGCCTCCCGCAAAAGCATACCGTCCGTCATGTACTTCAGGATCGTCTTCGGCCCCGTCTTGTCCTCGAAACGAATGCTGTAGCCAACCTCCTCGCCCAGCTGCACATCCGCTTCTTGAGCGACACGTTGCGCCACCGACATAGCTGCCACTCGCCGCGGCTGCGTACACGCGATCATCTTGCCTTGTGCTTGCGGCAGATCGTCAAAGAGCACGAACTGCGGGATCTGCGTCGTCTTTCCGGATCCAGTCTCACCGACGAATACCAGTACCTGCGACTTCTGGTACATGTCGAGGAACTCCTGCCTTTGCGCATGCACCGGGAGACCCCGTCGGGTCTTGAGGATGTTGAAGTATCGGTCGGAGAGCGGACCGCCGGTGAAAGGGTTGTGTGGCCCATCTTCGGCTGTCTTCGCTTGCTTCGCCGTGGTCGAGTGTCGCTTCAGCGCGGAGAGACCGTTGCCGTTGCTGTGACTGCCGTTCGAGTATCCACCGTTCGACGATGCGCCGTCGTTGAGGGAGACGCCGGAGTCGTCGCCGCCATACATGTGCGCCAGGTACGGATTCTTACGGTCGTCGGTCTCGCTAGCCATCTTCTGCCGCTTGAAGCGCGAGCGCTGTGGTTCTTCGGCCATCTTTGCGGAAGTTGCGTGTGCTGATGGCGTACCCGATTTGCGCGGCGCACCTTTTCTTGCAGTAGCGAGTCATGTCTTTGCCGCCTGAGGCATTCAACTTCAGCTTCCTACTTCCTCCTCAAGGTCTACCCAAAAAGATTGTTGATCTTGGAACCTCGCCCGACCGTTGAAGACGGTTTCGCACGATAACAGACGTTTGACCCCATCACAATGGCGTCTGTCAACGGTCTTCCCGAGGACGAGCCGCTGACCATCCTCTACATTGGCCAACACGAGACGCAACGAGGAGAGCCGGCGACCAGCGACATACTTCATCGAGCACAGGAATTGGGCTATGATATCCTCACTACACCAATCACGACGCTGACATTCCACTCAAGGGTGCTGGCGACTTTGGAAGCCCATGCGCAGGAGTTTGGTGCAGCACTTGCGACGGATAGTGTGCAGCCGCCCATCATCTCGCCGTTGACTCCAACAGACAGCGACCTAGTGCCAGAGGACTCGAATACCTCGCTCATCGCCCTTGTCAGCCCATGGATCGATCTCGCCTCCTCAGACCCATGGATTGCGCAAGTCAGTCTGCAGGTCTTTGGCCTGGAAGTGGCGTACGCTGCCTTCTGCGGCATCAATAACATTCTGGTACACGGTCCTTCCAGTTCCAGAGGAACAGTGCGTTTTGCACGAGCGACCCGCGAAGCTCTGGGGCTCGGGGCGTACGTGCAGCTGCATGTCCTTCTACCCATGACAGGTGAGCTGGAGCAGGACGTCAGCGCTGATGGCGCGAGTCTGGCCGAATTGGCGAGACCACAGTTCGTCGAGTCCGCAGATGAGGACGAAAGCGAGCCCGAGTTGTTTGCCAGTTGGGAGTCGTGGGACACTATCAGGACGATATGTAGCTACAGCAACAAGCTCTCCATAGGTACGCAATACCAATCATACTTCCAAGTCACCTTCACAGCGTTGTCTCATCTCCTTGTTTGTCATACCGCTTTGTTCGTGGCGCGTACAGTGGGGCGAAGCAGGTATGAGGCCTCTCGATACTTCAGCTTGATGGAGATGCGCTGACATTCGTGATATGTAGCCCTTGAGATCCCTCGCGTACTGCCACCTCTAGCTTCACAGTCTCGATGGTACTCAGAGCCTGTTCGAATGCTACTATTCCCTCGGACCACATTCCTCCGCAATGGCAAGGGTTTCCCGGTCCTGTCCAAGCAGCATCAGCAGTACCTCTCCTTGCTGCTACGCCTGCGATTTCCACCATGGGCAGTCCTCAGCGACGTTGGAAGTATCTCAGCTGGTGAGAACGGCAGTGCTGCCCAGTCAGCATCGGAACCTACGCCTGCTGAGGCGTCTGCTACGAAGACGCAAGTTTCACAGCAGGACCCAACACAATATCTACAGTACATGCGCCACCTCCAGCAGAGCCAGCCCTCGCGCCCACCGATTGAGCGATTCGGGCAAGGATATCAGGACTATATGCAATCGCCCCTGCAGCCTCTGACCGATAATCTTGAATCCATAACTTACGAGGTCTTCGAGAAAGATCCCGTCAAGTACGAATGGTATGAGCGAGCCGTCGCACTCGCGCTGAAGGACTTACGAGCCGTCATTGGTGGTCAAAGGGACATCGTCGTGGCCGTAGTGGGCGCAGGCAGAGGCCCACTCGTCACGAGAGTCTTGCAGGCGAGCGCCGCCTCTGGCGTGGGCGTCAAGTGCCACGCCGTTGAAAAGAACCCAAACGCCCACGTACTACTACAGCGCCGGAACGCAACCGACAAGCTATGGGCAGGCAAAGTCACTGTCGTCAAGTCCGACATGCGGACCTGGCCCGGTCCCCTCACACCTGATGGGCAAGTGGGCAAAGTCGACATTCTCGTCTCGGAGCTCTTAGGCTCCTTCGCAGACAACGAGCTCTCGCCCGAATGTCTCGATGGCGTGCAGCACGTCTTGGACCTGGACCACGGGGTCAGTATCCCGCAGAGCTACAGCGCACACATGACACCCATCGCCAGTCCTAGACTCTACAGCGAGCTGCTCGGCCGCACAGCCACGGACCTGAACATGAGCGTGAACGAGAAGTGGGAGCTCCCCTACGTCGTAATGCTGCATCAGCTCGACTATCTCTCCACCCACGCATCCACGCCCGAGGGCTCACGCACCCCGGATATCAAGCAAGCCTGGTCCTTCTCGCACCCAGCGCCACCATCCGTCCTCGCCCACGCCCGCCACCGCGCGGGTGGCACAGCAGATGCCGGCGGCAGTATGGGCGGCGATGGCACCAACGAGCACAACGCCCGCACCTGCACGCTCCGCTTCACCTGCGCGCACCTCGGTGTCTGCCATGGACTGGCAGGCTACTTCGAAGCGGTCCTGTACTCCCAATCGGCTACAAAGTCCCACACCGCTCCTCCCCAGATTGTCGAGCTCTCCACGAATCCGGCGACGATGGAAGAGAAATGCAAGGACATGATCAGCTGGTTCCCAATCTTCTTCCCGCTCAAGACGCCGCTGTTCGTGCCCGAGGGCGCGGAGATGGAAGTCAGTATGTGGCGGCAGACGGACGATCGGAAAGTGTGGTATGAGTGGGCCGTGGAGGTGTTCGTGGAGGTGGGTGGGGCCAAGAGGATGAAGGTGGGGATGTCGGAGTTGCATTCGAGTCGGCGGAATGGGTGTCTGATGTGAGTGTCGTGTTAAGGATAAACATGCACTGTCGGGGCATTGTCGGCAAGCGCTGGGTTGCACTGTAAGAATGCAAAGACGCTTTCGCTAGCTAAGTCTATGTGGTATCGCAGGCCCAAGCAGAGGGCAAAGATCAAACACCAGAACCCGAGCGCCATCGCTACGCAGTCAGCTATAAGATCATGTAGGTCGTGCGGGTATCATTCCAAGCAGCACCACGAGGTTTGCTTCACAGCCCCTTTCACGTCTTCAGGATCTTCCGGCGGTAGCGTATCGCTCTCCCACCCTGCGCGATGGACCCATTGCCCTTGTTCCGGCTCATGGTGCAGACTGGCTTCGTCTCGTCGGAGTGCATCGAAGCCAGCGCAAAGGAGTCGGTGTTGTGGCCGAAGTAGAGGTAGATGCCCTCCTTCGTCTTTTTGGCAGACAGGATGCCAATCGCGCCGTTGGAGTGGCTCTGCTTCACGCTTGGATGACCCATGAAGTCCTTCTCGATGAAGCCCTTGATGGCCTCATCATCGCCAGTTCCCTCGTAGCCGCCGCCGGCTACCTTCCGCAGGTTGTGGTACAGTCGTTCGGAGCAGACGCCCGCTGCTTGTGTCGTGCCCATGTGCTCGCCGGTACCGCTGGTCACGGTCGCGACGCATTGCCGTTCGGCATCTTCTGCCTCGCAAGGGATCACCGCTGCGCCAATACCGACCAGTGCGGCAGGCCCGATGCGGCCGCGATGCTTCATGCCAATGCCTCCAGATGAAGCGCCGCAGGCAATATTGCCGTACATATCGACCGCGATGGCGCCTACCGTATCCGTGACCACGTCCTCACCGTGCTGCTCGAAGAACCAACTCGGTGGCAATGGCGGGGCAGCACGAACGTGACTCTGAGGCGTAGGACTATTCGGCGACGGCGATCCTTTTCTTGTCTCGTCGGGCGTCTCTGGCAGAGGTCTTGATGCACCCCCCTCGACGTCCATGGGCTGCGTCTCTGATGGGCTCGTTGGTCGTGATCTAGCGTCCGAGACGACGTCCGTCATGTCAGAGTCCGAGCCTGAGGAGCCATCATGCCATGAAGATCCGACATGAGCTGCTCGAGGAGCATGCAGAAGCGGATGTGAAGTGAACTCATTAGGGTCAGTCAGATCCATTGCCGAGCCGCTTTGATGGAAGTACGAGCCACCGTCGATCATCGACTGATATGTGCTGTCCCCACAGACGGCTGCGTTACTGATGTTGCTGTGGGCACGCAAGTTGCCTGATGACACGGAGTTGCGAGGCATACTCGGCATACCTGGAGGACCGTAGGGATCACTGCCTTCTTCTGGTGAGTCTGGCGTCGTATAATGGCCCATGTCAGCCATCATGAGAGAAGAGCTAGCCCGAGATGGAGGTGGCGACGAGTTGTGCAGGTCCAAACGATCGTCCGACGGTGGCGGGGAGATCGGTTGACCTTCATTCCAGACGCTGTTCCGCATGGCTTCCATATGTGCCCTTCGAGAGTTCTCTTGCTCCTCGTAGTCTTTCGCGTAGGCGAGCAGGTCGTGCTGTGACGGAGGCGGTGACAAGCTATACTGCTGAGACTCCTCTGCTCGTCTGCTGGCCTTGGCCTTGATCAGGTCACCCTTCCACCTGGTCCATCGTTCCCTTGCCGCTGGCGATATGAGAAACCCGAGCGGCATAATCGGCATGCCATGTTCGTGAGCAAAGTCTGTCGCACCTTGCCCGACTAGAAGGTTGGGAGGCACTCGTCGGAGGGACAGAGTCTGAGTGGTGTGATCCAGTAGCAGTCGAGCGAGCGAGATGGGGTTCTTGATCTCTGCTTGTGCGTCAGCCATGCCCAATGTCAACACACAGTGCTCCTGCGTACGTGCTACAGCGCCAGCTCCACCGCTGCGACCGAATTGATCCACAACGACCGCGTCGCACTCAACGACGCCATCTATGGCCAGGTTGCTTCCGTAGCCAGCATTCGTGATCTCGCGGTCTTCAAGGACCTTGATAGCAATTTCCACGGCATCGACGGCTGAGCCACCATTGCGCATGAGCGCCATCGCGGATTTGGCGGCACTGGCGGGGCATTAGCAGGTGTCCACGTCTCGCGTTGGGCCCTGTCTCACTCATTGCATGCCGCCAGGTGATGTTGCTCATTCTGTACGCTGTGGTACCCTGCTCCGGCGTGGACAAAGATGCACGCTATATCGCCACCTCGCCGGCCTCGCTTGGAGCTGCTGAACATGGTAGACGTCGCGATCGCGGAGCAGAGTCCCTGGATGCAGTGGAGGGGGAAAGTCCGGCTTTGAGATCGATTTGACGTTGATTGCTGTGGTGGTGTCGCGGGAAGGTGGCACGTGCTGCCACGCCGTACGAGGGCGTCCGAGTGAGCTTAGGTGAGGAGTAGATCGATGGTGAGTGTGAGGTGGCAGAGTGCGCTTCGCAAGGAGACGGTGTTCGACTCAAGCCTCACGAAGCATGTCCGGCCTCGCTATCGGAGAGGCCGCAAGGTGAGCCGGGGACGATAACGACAGTGCTGGACCGGGAAGCAGACAATATCCCGATATGGGATGGTGGTGAAGGTGGAGAAGGAGGAGGAGGAGGATAGAGTCTACTGATGTTGAGAGAAGTTCGAGGTCGTGAAGTCAGCAGCGGTGTATGCCTAAAGCGCGTCCGGCGAGGTGGGAGGTTGCCTTGCCGACGAACAGGGAAAGAACGACTGCCATCCCGTGACGACCGACCTCGCGTCTTGTCGTAAATCTACGGAGTCGGCACACTAGCGGTGAGCTCCAAAACGTGCCTACACCACCCAGCTCTTGCAGGCGCGATGCAGTGTGTACGTATGGGGCTGTTGCAAGCAGGGGCGATATGGATGAGAATGCGAGGTGTAGATGTAAACGCACCCCAGGGCACAGCAAAAGCTTGGCGTCGCGCCCGCTTTACGTAGATGCTCCATTGGCCAACTCAGGTGACCATAATATTCCCACATACGGCCGTCTAAGCACACTCCAGCGATAAGTCCTGGCGCGCACACCATCTGAATCACGCTGCAGCCTGTAGTGCGAGCTTGAAGATCCACGAGGCTCAGCCGCCGCCGATATGGCGCCTCAAACTCCGGCCGTTGTCATGGACAAGTACGCAGCTTCATATACTAAGCAGCAATCAGCGACTGACGAAACGGCAGCGGCACGGGCTACACCAAGCTAGGCTTCGCCGGCAACGACTCGCCCTCCTTCGTCTTCCCCACTGCGATCGCAACCAAAGGCCCGTCAGCAGGCGGCGCAGGCGGATCAGGCTCAGGAAGGCCAGCCGTTGCGAACAAGCCTTCCTTCCTCACAGGCGGCGCGGGTCCATCGGCACATCTGTCAGGCAAGAGAGGGACGGAGGACCTGGACTTCTTCATCGGCGACGAGGCACTGAATGCGTCGGCTGGGCCCGGCTATGGCTTACACTACCCCATACGACACGGTCAGATCGAGAAT
This sequence comes from Teratosphaeriaceae sp. CCFEE 6253, assembly GCA_033119285.1. NCBI lineage: Eukaryota > Fungi > Ascomycota > Dothideomycetes > Mycosphaerellales > Teratosphaeriaceae > Teratosphaeriaceae sp. CCFEE 6253. The sequence continues at coordinate 41,814 of JAWDJV010009444.1, forward strand.
TGGGACCAGATGGAGCGCTTCTGGTCGAACAGTATCTTCAAGTACCTGCGAGTCGAGCCCGAAGACCACTACTTCCTGCTTACCGAACCACCGCTCAACCCTCCCGAGAACCGCGAGAACACTGCCGAGATCATGTTCGAGTCCTTCAACTGCGCTGGGCTATATATCGCTGTGCAGGCGGTGCTCGCGCTAGCAGCATCATGGACGTCGTCAAAGGTGCAAGATCGGAGCTTGACGGGGACGGTCATCGACAGTGGTGAAGGTGTGACGCACGTGATACCGGTTGCGGAGGGGTACGTGATTGGCAGCAGCATCAAGAGCATACCGATTGCGGGAAGGGACATCACCTACTTTGTGCAGTCGTTGTTGAGGGACCGAGGAGAGCCGGACAGCTCGCTCAAGACTGCAGAGAGGATAAAAGAGGAATTCTGCTACGTGTGCCCGGACATCGTCAAAGAGTTCGCGCGCTTCGACCGAGAACCCGATGACAGGTTCAAGAAGTACCAGGTCCAGCACCCTGGCGGCCGCAGCGTGACTGTCGACGTGGGCTACGAGCGCTTTTTGGCACCCGAAATCTTCTTCAACCCGGAAATCTACAGCTCCGACTTCCTGACTCCCTTACCCAACATCGTCGACACCGTCATCCAGACCTCGCCCATCGACGTGCGCAGAGGTCTGTATAAGAACATCGTCCTCTCCGGCGGCTCGACACTCTACAAGGACTTCGGTCGGCGATTACAGCGTGACATCCGGCACCTCGTGGACGCCCGCATCAAGGCCTCGGAAGCGCGTGCCGGCAACGCTGCCAAGTCCGGCGGGCTCGACGTCCAGGTCATCTCACACCGACGGCAACGGCATGGCCCGTGGTTCGGGGGCTCGTTGCTCGGCCAGACACCCGAGTTCCGAAGTTACTGCCACACCAAAGCGGAATACGACGAGATCGGTCCAAGCATCGTCCGCAGATTTGCATTGCTGGGAGGCCCAGGCAGCACCTGAGCGCCTTTTCCCGCTTGTTTCTACATTCCTCGCGGCTGGCCCTGCAAGGCGCCTCCCGGTGTCGTGGGTCGCGGGTTCCAGGGCGGCTGTTTGGGCCGAAGGCACCCTGGTCGTCCATGCGAGTATCTCGCACTCACTTGTCCTTGTTCACGCCTTCGCACTCAGCTGCGGAGTGAGCAAGATGGGTTTTGCGCCAAACTGTCGGTACGAATGGAAAGTGCCGCGTTCCAGCATAACGCGGCAAGACCACCATCGCGGAGTTTGACCTCCTGTATATAGCCGGAGGAAGGCTGCAATGCCACAACAAGCCTTTAGCCCCATGACGGCTTCTCCGCTGCGAGCGATCACGACTGTTTGGTGTCATCCCGCGTTCCCAGCGCGGCTGTTATTGCAGCTGGCATGGGTGGGATCGTGCCTTGTCTGGACGTCACTCGGCTTTCTCTGCCACGGATAATATCATCTGCGCGTTCCACTTCGTATCTCTAGGAATGAGGCGCCGCTCGCAGTAAGTGTCGGCCGTGATAAATGCACTCGGTACGTCGCCGGTCTGGCAGGTCTACTCGACGCGGGTCAATGATCCTGATCGCCTCGGCGTCTACCCCGGTCCCGCAGCTTTGCCTCCAGACGCACGTTCTCCACTCTCCACTTCGGCCCAGCCCACGAGATGTTTGGCGACTCTGACAGTGCTACGAGGTACTCGCTCGAGACGCTGATGGGCACTTACCAACTGTCGCTCTAGACTGGCAGGACGTTGGAGAGAGCTCGAACCGCGAGGAGCCGTCGGATTGGTCACACATGAGCGACGGGAATCGCCGCAACGGAACGCCACAGCCGATCATCTAGCCGTAGCTCTCGGCGATCATCCGTGGCCCGTAAGAAGGAGGAGGAGGGGTCCGGTCTGGGCCGTGAGTCGGAGTCTCAAGCCGCATCTCGGGCAACAGCTTGCTCCCGTCATCGTGCTTGTTGTGCACATCACGCATCTCCGGTCCGCCCTGCGCCGTATCGGTGGTGGCGGCCCTTCCACCGCCATTCTTCTGACGGACATTGCAACCGCGACACTGTCTGGACTACGACATCGCTCGGCCCGTCAAACTCGCCTCCGGAGCTCAGTCCGCTGCACATCGAGACCTCGCGCCTGCCGCTGCATCTGCGCCGCTTGCTCAATTGGTCCCGCCGTGCGCCAAAGACTCCTGCCGTTCGGACTTCGACATTGTTGATCCACGATTCTGGCGACCTCAAGCAACGTGGAGGGGGAAACACCCAGTCCACCAGTCGTTTCCGCCGAACATTCGTTTCAGGCTCTGCCAACGTCGTTCACGCACGCCAGCACCATTGCTTCACCATCCGATCCGACCTTCGCTGCCGGGCCGTCGCCCAGGCAAGCGCAGGGCCGAATGCGCTCTAGCATAGCCTGCATTCGCTGCCGGCGCTCGAAGGTGAAGTGCATCAATAATGGCGTCGGGACGACGTGTCGGTCGTGCGAGAACTCCGGGAGGGAGTGCACGTATCCGTCACCTGTCGCCTCGGGCACTCGACGTCGGGACAGCGTTCCGGGAAAGCAGGACGGCGGGCAAGATGGCGAGAGACGGCAGCGGCCCAGGAAGAGCACACAGACATTTGTTGCGGCGCCAATGAATGGGCTGCGAGAGTCGCCACGACCACAGCTGGACGCGCTGGATCCGAGGCTGCTCACGCCGACGGTGTGGCGGGAGCTTTTCGAGATCTTCCAGATGCTCTACTCGGCCGATTTGCCCTTCGTGCATCCGCCCACGTTTCTCAAGCCGCTGCGACAGACACCGATGCAGCCACCATCAACAGAGCCGAGCAACGTACCATGCAGACCGCCAGCGTCGCCGGAGTTCTTGCTAGCTTTCTTAGCTTTGACAGCTCGCTTTCACCCGAAACTGGTCGCCCATCACTCTCCACCAACGTCGACTCGGCCAAGTAACCCTCTGATAGCATCGGAGTACTACGCTGCAGCGGCGAACGAGAGACTGGTAACTAGCTGGATGGACAACCGCGTCCACGACATAGAGCGGACTCAGGCAATGCTGATGCTTGGTCTGCACGAATGGGGGATGTGCAGGGGCGCGAAGGCATGGCTGACCGTCGGCATGGCCATCCGAGCGGCACAGGCCATAGGCCTGCAGTACGAGCGAGATCTCGACGACGAGCCCATGTCACGTGCTCAAGCACTCGACTGCGAAGCCGAACGGATGGGTCTGGACCTAAGCCCGAAGAATGCGACAGGTGAGACCATGAGCGAGGAGGAGGCATTCATCCAGCAGGAAGTGCGGCGACGAACGTTCTGGAGCTGCTACATCATGGACAGGTATCTGAGCAGCGGCAAATACCGGCCACAGATGTTGCATGCACACGAGCTTCGCATCCAACTACCAGCCAGCGAGCGATCCTTCTTGTTCGCGGAGAAGGTTCGCACGCTCATGCTGGGCGAGGAGAACCGTGCGGTCGCCGGACGGGCAGAAGTGCAGAACCACCGGCACGCCTCAGTAATGCTTGGCACGTCGGAGACTCCTGAACGCAGCACGACCTGGTCACCCAGAGATCAGAAGGATAATGATGAAGAGAGTGGGAGGCTGGAAGTCGGCGCTGACGAAGGCCTGGTCAGCCGCTACATCAAGATCCTGGAGATCTACGGTAGAGTTGTGCAATGGTCGTGTGCTGGCGGCCGCAGGTCAGTGGGCAGTCCCTTGACTGTTGTAGACATTGCTGACATTGCTCCAGAACCGAGAAGCTGCCGCCATGGGATGCGCGATGCGAATGGCACAAGCTGCGGCAACAGTGTCTCGAATTCAAGGCCAGTTTGCCACGCCAGCACCAGCTCACGCCACAAAACACACAAGCGCACATCAGCCTCAAGACCTCGACGCCGTACACTCTCGTACACACTGTATACTTACTGTGCCAGATCATGTTGCACCGCGAGTACGTACCATTCCTGCCGATTCGTTGCTCCAAGCCGGAAGGACCACTGGACGCCCCGACATTTCCACCCGATCGCTTCGACGTGCCTCCGAACTTCTGGGGAGAGAGCGCCAGGGAGCTGTTCAGAGCGGCGCGAGAGATCATGGACCTGGTGCGGAGCTGTCAAGAGTGGAACGCGCTGGTCGAGACGCCCATTGTTGGGTTCGCCATCTACACCGTCGCCTTCATCGGAGTATACTGCCACAACTTCCCGTGGATGGATCCGGATGGATCCATGTGCACCCAGCCGCAACCGGGAGCCGCGGTCAAGCCGAGCAATGCTGGCGGGAGCAAAGGCTTCGAAGCGGCCAGGAAGGCAGTGGAGATGATTGGGCAGATGCGGCCGCGCCTGCGCATGGCGAACGGGTGGTTCATGACCGTCACTCGGATGTACACGTACTTCCGGAAGATGAAGAGTGACTACCGGAAGAACACGAATTCGATGGAGACGAGCTCGTCCGAGAACGACAGCAGCTCTAATCGACCCTTGAGTCTCCGTGAAGGCGGCTTGGGCGGCGGCCTCGAGGAATGGAAGATTCTCGAGCGGACTATCAGAGACTTTGGCAATCTTGAGGACCAGGATGTGGAGATGACTGACGCTGGGGCGAGACCCGGCTCCAGAGCGACAGACCCATTGTTCGAGGACAGCAGCGCCGCTCCGACCGTGAAGAGCGAAGATCGGGATGCTCGAGCTGCGTCGTTGGAGCACCCGAGGGCAGAAGGAGGGCCATGGAATGCGATCAATGCGGCTCCTGGCGCAGCCGTAAGCCGGCAGCCGAGCGTCTCGACACCCAGCAGCGCGCAGTTTCGGACCTACGACTCGTACCCCTCCCAATATCGGACAGTCCAGCAGCCAATTCAGCAGCAGCCACAGCAACAGCAACTCCCACCGCTGCAGGGCCAGCAACCCCTGCCCAGCTACTCCAACCACTTAGGGAGCTTCCCACCGGCATATGCAGCGGACGGCAGCATGCTGCCTGGCGGCGCTCCCAGTCTTACTTCACCAGCCTCACTCTCCGCATCCACGCCTTCGCAAGCTTCGCCACCGTTTGATCGACCACAGCAATCCGGCTATGGTGGATGGACACCGCAGAACAACGCTTATGCCATGCAGCCACCACACGCTCCGTACTCCAATGGCCCTCACCACGGCCACCAGCCGACACCGATGCCTGTGCAAGCCTACCCGACGCCGCACGCGACACACACATCCCAGCAGCAGCCACACATGCCGTTGGTACCCATGCAAGCGCGGGAGCCGCCACCCGTGCAGCAGGCGTGGGACGCCTTCCAGAAGGAGGCCTGGCTCAACAGTCTCCAGACGAGGATGAGCGGCGACGATCTCGCGGCGTTTGTGGATGGCGGGGACCTTGCCGACTGGGTCTCTCACACCAACGGCTCCACGCCGGGCTGGCTGAACACTATCTGGGCTGCCCCGAGCGGATGAAAGGGCAGCCAGACCATCACGTTCTCACACGACGCCGTTTGGGACTGTGGCAGTGTATGATACCATATTGGCCATCGCGATTTGTGGGAGGGAGATGGGCATCTTGTTACTTCAGCGCATAGCGGACATGATGGAGATGATCTTGGGGGGGCTAGCTAGTCGGCAGTGCACGAAGCATGAGATAATGTCAGTGTAACTGCAACGCCCCGATCATGGCTCGGTCGTCCGCGGCGAGCTCACGGGGGCTTCCCATCCGTTCTCAGTCTCGTTGACATCACGGCGTGCCCAACCTCTGTCGTGCCTCTCCTCCACATCCCGACTCCGCACTTGCGGTACCGACGACCGATCCACAACCTCATGCACAACACGTGCAGGCCCGGTGGGGTACCTGAGGTGGCCTCTCTCTCCGCATCGCCAGCGGCAGTGCGGCGGGTGGAGCTGTTTCTCCGTAACGTCATGCCGACCAACAGACCTCGTATGGTGCCTGATCAACCCTCCGGACTTCCTGCTCTGGGCAGGCGACCGCCTCTGTGCTGCATGAGGAGAGTTTTCTCGGAGGAGTGAGGGCGAGAGGGGTACCGCAGGTGTACGCGCGTGGAGGAGTACGATGAATACTCAGAGGGTGCCGGAGGGTACATGTAGGTGATCTCTCGTTGTCTTTCGCATCTTTAACAACTCCCGTGTTGGTCCTTGGTGGTAGCGAGATATCACGATGTTGTTCCGAAAGCTGGTGCAGGCAGCGCTGCTGTTCACGGCCGCGCAGCAGACTGCTGCGTTGGCCATCAGCGGCAAGCCCAACCTGATGGTCAAGCCGTACAAGCGTGAGGTATTGCAGGATATCGTGACTTGGGATGAGGTATGAGGTCCCAATGATGAGGAGTCGAGGTCAGCAAGGCTCCACTGACACTCGACTGCCTAGCACTCCCTCTTCGTCCGCAATGAGCGTGTCATGTTCTACAGTGGAGAATTCCACCCGTTTCGCCTCCCAGTCCCCAGCCTCTGGCTCGACGTCTTCCAGAAGATCAAGGCTCTGGGCTACAACGGCGTCTCGTTCTACGTCGACTGGGCTCTCCTGGAAGGCAAGCCCGGCGTCTTCAACGCGAGCGGCATCTTCGACTTCGAGCCCTTCTTCGACGCGGCTGCCACCGCCGGCATCTACTTGCTAGCCCGTCCGGGACCGTACATCAACGCCGAAGTCTCGGGCGGAGGCTTCCCGGGATGGCTGCAGCGCGTCCCGGCTTTGCTGAGGACGAGAGATCCGCGGTACCTGCAGGCAACGGACAACTACGCGGCAAACATCGGCAGGATTATCGCGAAAGCGCAGATCACGAATGGAGGGCCTGTCATCCTTGTACAGCCGGAGAATGAATATACGGGAGCTGCAGCCAACGTCCCCGAGTTCCCGGACGCAGAGTACTTCGCGGTTTGTACACGTCAAGAGGAAGAATTCCTTGGCCAATTTTATGCTAACGACTTCTTAGTACGTCGAAGATCAATTGAGAAACGCCGGTATCATTGTGCCGCTCATCTCCAACGACGCATCTCCCAAGGGCTACTTTGCACCCGGGCCACCAGCTCAGCCAGCCGCCGTCGACAT
>JAWDJV010009445.1:0-48649 GCA_033119285.1 Teratosphaeriaceae sp. CCFEE 6253
TACCTCCAGTTCCAGGAAAGCCTGAACACGATGATGACGAACACAGTTTGGGCGAAGAAGCAGCGCTTCGGCTCGTACGCCCCTGTCCGGAAGGACGTCTGGGCGAGATGGTTGGTGGATGGTCGGGATCATATGTGGCAGGTCTCGCGCGCGATCGACAACGCAAAGGACTTCATCTACATACATGACTGGTGGCTGAGTCCTGAGCTGTACATGCGAAGACCGGCTGCGATCAGTCAGAAGTGGCGCCTTGACCGCTTGCTCCAACGAAAGGCGGAGGAGGGTGTGAAGATCTTCGTGATCGTGTACCGCAATATCGAGTCCGCCATTCCGATCGACAGCGAGTACACCAAGTGGGCGCTCCTGGACTTGCACGAGAACATCTGCGTACAGCGCAGCCCCAATCAATTTCGGCAGAACCAGTTCTTCTGGGCGCATCACGAGAAGTTGGTCGTGGTGGACAACATGATGGCTTTCGTGGGCGGCGTAGATCTATGTTTCGGACGTTGGGACGAGCCGTGCCACACCCTAACGGACGACAAGTTGACCGGCTTCGAGATGGACATGCCGACCAATACGCCGAGAGATAGCGAGCACTGCCAGGTCTGGCCAGGCAAAGACTACTCGAATCCAAGGGTGCAGGACTTCTACGCGCTTAGGCAGCCGTACGAAGAGATGTACGATCGGACAAAGGTCCCGCGCATGCCCTGGCACGATATCGCCATGCAGCTTGTGGGTCAGCCAGCACGAGACGTCGGGAGGCACTTCGTGCAGCGCTGGAATTATATCCTACGCTCACGGATCCCGAGTCGGCCTACACCTGTACTGCTTCCGCCGCCGGAATACGAAGCTGAGGAGTTGGATCGCCTGGGCCTGACCGGAACGTGCCAGGTACAGATCGTACGATCTTGCGCGCCGTGGAGCATCGGCACACCAAACAAGGTTGAGCACAGCATCATGAATGCGTACTGCCACCTCATCCGCACGAGCGAGCACTTTGTGTACATCGAGAACCAGTTCTACATCTCCTCATGCACCGTGGAGGGCACGCCGATACACAACCAGATCGGCACCGCAATTGTGGAGCGTGCGATCCAGGCGTACGAAGATGGAGAGGCGTGGCAGGCTTGTCTCGTCATCCCATTGATGCCGGGTTTCCAGAACAGTGTGGACGCGCAGGACGGCACGTCTATCAGACTCATCATGCAGTGTCAGTACCGATCCATTTGCCGCGGCGAGTCATCCATCTTCGGGCGGCTGAGAGCCAGGGGCATCGATCCCGAGCAGTACGTGCGCTTTTACAGCCTGCGGCAGTGGGGCAAGATTGGGCCGAGGAAGTGCTTGACGACCGAGCAGCTGTACATCCACGCCAAGTGCATGGTCGTTGATGACCGGACAGTGATCATTGGCAGCGCAAATATCAACGAGCGCAGTATGCTGGGCAGTAGAGATAGCGAGGTCGCGGCTGTCGTGACGGATACGAAGATGCTGCCGAGTTTCATGGGTGGCCAGCCGTATGAGGTGGGTGAGTTTGCGCACACTCTGCGCAAGAGGCTGATGAGAGAGCATCTGGGCTTGGACGTGGATGCGATCTATCGCCGCGAGCAGGCGCATCGGGAGAGGCAGATGCAGGATGCGGAGATGCAGCGAATCTATCGCGAGAAGGAGCACGTGGATGGTCCGGCGGGCGAGTGGAACGATTACTTCAGCACGCCACCGCAAACATCTGCCGCCAACTTGACCGAGAGGAATCTGTATAACCATGAAGAGCAGAGGGGCCGAGAAGGCGGTAAGCACGGCGCCCACCTCAACGGATGGAGCAGGGCGACGCGTGCAACGGACGCTTCAGGATCGTCCAGCACCACATCGTCTGAGAACGCGACGAAGGAGGATCCGTTTGAGAAGGTCAAGTCGGAGACGAAGAAGGAGGCGCAGAGAGATCTTGATGTCGAGGGCTACGGCACAGACAACATGAAGGCGCTCGTTGATGCTGGCGACCTTGGGCTGACTGACTCGTTCGTCGATGCACAAGGGCGGGAGATGCTGCTGAAAGAGAACGCACCAGACGTCAAGCAGATCCGCGACTTGGAGAAGGAGGTGGAGGCGCGGAGTAGGAGCGCAAGTAGGCAGCGAAAAGTCCAATTGCCGGTGAGGCCACCATGGCCGACCGAACGGCTGGACACCGTGCAGGCTGGCCTCTTGCCTCGCTCCCAGCTGCCCGAGCTGCCAGCGCTGGACGATACTGACATAGGTGGCCCACCACTCACTCGTGGGATGTCGCAGTCCTCAAGCACCGCGAAAATCCTCAATCCGCTGGTCACCTCGATGCGCCTGCCTGAAGTCCACGAAGATTGTATGACGGACCCGCTCTCGCTGGGCTTCTACCACGACATCTGGCACACTGTCGCCGAGAACAATACGAAGTTGTACCGACAGGTCTTCCGCTGCATGCCTGACAACGAGGTGCTTGACTGGAAGGCGTACGAGCGCTTCAACGACTACAGCGAGCGCTTCATGCAGTCCCAAGGACTCGGCGCCAGTAAGCCTCACGTGAACAAGGATGCGCCCAATAAGAGCGGACCGCCGGGTACAGGGTCGACTGGGGGTTCCGGCGGTGTCGCAGCAGCGTTTGCGGCGGACAGCAGGCAGAGGAGTAAGAGCATGCTCGGAGCGGCACTGAATAAGCTGAGGCCGGGCAGCAAGACTAGCGAGGACACGCAGGTGGATGATCTGCATGAGAAGGAGCGCCGGGCGGAGCCTGGCAGTCCGGCTGGGAGCGGGATCAGCAGTGGGCCGACCATGGTCCCGAGTCCGCAGCTTGAGGAAAGAGAAGCGGCGAAGCAGGGGGACGGTATTGCAACGGATGAGAAGGCGCCTCCGATACTGCAGCCGGGCAGCCGGGAGGAGACCATGGACACCAGCTTCGAGCGTAGGCGCACAGTGCAATACTCCAACGGCACGAACCAGGCACCGGAGACTACCGCGACTCAGGGTACCGCTGGGCTGCAACATTCGATGAGTGGGCGGCGAAGGCGCAGAGGAACTACGAAGAGTTCTGGTCGTCCAGCTCCTGTAGAGGAGGTGCTGGGCAGGGATGAGGCTGAGGACTTGATGAAGTTGGTGCAGGGGCACCTGGTGCTGTGGCCCTATGACTGGTGTGTTTTGGCTGCCATCCGCGTCGATACGTTTGCTAATGGATGGCGCAGGCTTGAGAAGGAGGAGAGAGGCGGGAATTGGCTCTACAACATCGATCAACTGGCGCCACTGGAGATCTACGACTAAAGGTTGCCACTCGCTTGGTGCCTTTGGTCTGTACAATTGCATCGCTCTGCCGGCTCTTGCAGGGTGTGTGGCCTCATTGCGGAGCGAGGCGTTGGTGGTGCATAGCGTCGTTTTGGGTAGAACCGAAGGAAGGCTCGGCGGCGCGAAAAGCTTAAGTCTTTCTTCAGACCTTGATAAGTATCTTTACATGGCTGGCCGTGTTGTTGATCAACTCTAGAAAGCCGCCCTCAATTACCTGCTCCAGAGGCACCACTGACGTGATGAGCTTCTCGGCCTCCTCCCCGGTCTTGCTCAGCACCTCCACGACTGCTTCGAAGTCCTCCCGTGTGTAGCAGATGCCGCCCATGAGCTTCTTCTCGGTGAGCGTGAGGCTCATGAGATCCACGCTGAGCGGCTTGTCGTGGATGGCGACGTTGAAGACGACTCCGCCAGGCCGCGTGCACGCGATCGCGGTTACCAGGGTAGCCTGTAGGCCACAGGCGTCAAATGCAACATCGACACCGTCTTCCGCAAACTCCTGCACCGCCGTCAGGACCGGGTCCTGCGCGCCTGGCGCTGCTCCAAGCGGGTTCACTACTCTGTCGGCGCCAGAGACCGCCGCCTGCTGGGATCTGGCAGGAGAAATCTCGCTGACGATCACTGCCCTCGCGCCTTGAGCTTTCAGCAGGAACGTGAGCGCACATCCAATCGGCCCCGCGCCAATGACCGCGACTGTGTCATTTGGCTGATAGCCAGAGATCCTGATCATATGCCATGCTACCGCAAGAGGCTCTACTAGGCCCGCACGCCGGAGCGGCACATCCTCCGGCAGAACGACCAGAGCAAAGGTCTTCACGCAGATCTCTTCCGAGAATCCACCGCCGTTGGCGTTGAGGCCATAGTACGTGGTCCGCTTGCAGATGTTGGGGCGTCCAGCCAGACAACTCCGACATTGGGCATATCCGTGGTGCCTGTCGTCCATAGCTGGGATGACCGCGACGTTCTGGCCGACCGAAAAGCCTGTCACGCCAGCCCCAAGCTCAGCAATGGTCCCACACATCTCATGGCCCATGATGACGGGCAGTTCCACGCCCGTGTATGGGTTACGCTCGCCGGGGGCTGGCGGAAAGATCGGACCACCGGTATACTCGTGGAGATCCGAGCCGCAAATACCGCAGTACGCCACCTTCACGCGCACCTCGTCAGGTGCACAAGCACTGTTCGTGTGGTCAGTTATGTGGCTCAAGATGTGACGTCGGAAGCGACTCACGGGGCTGGAACATCCTCCAGGCGTATGTCGCCCTTGCCGTAGTACCGCAGTGCCCTCATGTTGGCGGGGATGATACGCGTGCTGTAGAGATGGTGACCTGTGGTCTGTGAATGGCTGCGAGTTGTACTCGTGGTAAGCAAACAACGGTATGCTGCTTCAGTTCTAGCAGTCTCGGGCCAATGTCATGCGGATACTGGCGGGCTCCGGCTGGGTCTTCCTGCCGAACAGAACACGCAAGGAACATTACTGCACACCTAATGTGGGCTGAAGCAGCTCAAGACGGTACAGGCCTCTCACCACAGTGCCTCGAACCATGCAGCCGAGGCATGGTCGGGTGGTCGGCTATATGCGCGAAGGCATCCCTGGATCATGCAGGTGGTCTTGCGCAATAGGCCATGCCTCGTCGTGCTCATACACATACAAGGGAGTCATCATTTTGAAGACATCATCGCTACACCCAGGTCACAGCATCGAGATCGGCTGGCGCATACAATCGCAGTTCTGTCCAGTCTGATAGACGGTCTACGAGTCTCTCCTCAATTGCACACTTCCTCCTACCGAGGTGGCTTTGTTGCGCCTGGCACACTTGACACCCACAGGCCCCTACGTGCTGTGCTCACAATTTGCTCGCAGGAGCCCCTTCGTTCTGAAATGCTAAAGTGTCGGCGGAGAGAGCCGGTCGGTCGGCTTTTCCGGCAGTAGTCTATCAAACACGAGTCAGCATAATTATTGCACTCCGTGTCCTGCATCGACGATCCACATACGCCTGCATCGACCGGCATGATCAGCCCTGTGATCCACTTGGCCTCCCTGGAGCACAAGAACAAGACCGCATAGCCAACGTCCCATGCGTCACCCTCCTTCCTCATCAGATTCTGCCCGACGCGAGCCCGCCGCATCTCTTCCGTCATCCCACGGCCTCGAACCATGGGAGTGAAGACCATGCCCGGACACACGCAGTTGACGCGGATGTTCTCCTGGCCATGCTGTGCGGCCATCGCTCGCGTCATCTGGATGATCGCTCCCTTGCTGGTCGGGTACAGAAGACTGGGATTACCCCCCAGCAGGCCGCTGACGGATGACAGGTTGACGACAGCACCGCGGTTGGCCTTCCGCATCTCTGGAATGGCGTAGCGCGACATGAGAACCATGCTGGTCACATTGATTCGCATATCTCTGTCCCACTCGGCCAGATCAACGGTCGTGGCGTCGCCCATGGCGCCCCCGACGCCGACGACGTTCACGAGAATGTGTACTGCGCCGAAGAGCTGCACGGTACGCTGCACGGCTTGCTTGCATGACTCTTCATTGGTGACGTCTACCTCGACCACTTCCGAAGTGCCCCTCTCGGCATCGATCATACGTTTGGTCTCCAGCGCCCACTCGACTGCAGCGCGTCAGTAAGCAACAAACACCGTCTTTGAACCTGGGCTGCCGACCGTTGTTGTCCAGCAGAGCGACTTTCGCACCCTGCCGAGCAAGTAGGATGGACGTGGCGCGGCCATTGCCGATTTCGCCTGCTCCTCATGAGCACGCAAACAAAGCGTCAAGAGACCGCAGTTGATGCCGATACCTGCCATTCGAGAACCCGCCCCGCTGACAATAGCGACGTCTCCGGACAAATTGGCGAAGGGTGCCATGATCGACTCCTTGACGATGCCCAGAAGGCTCGGCGCCCTGCGTATCTCGAGCACGGCTACGGTCGGACAAGGCTCCGACTGTCTCCCGTCCGAGACTTTGTCAAGAAGCTATGCGGACGGACTATGGTACGATCACGCCGTCCGAGGTCCTACACGACATTGACCTGTCAAGAGGAGTCGATACCTAGGTACATGTACGTAGCTCTGTCGATCAACATGACGTAGGGTAAAGAGTGCCCAACATGAAGTCATGAAGCCAGTCGCTGTTCAGGACCAGTTGTTCCGCACCGCATGGCGAGAGGTCTTGACAGACGTTGGTACCGGCCTCTCATGATCAGCATGCACCGTAAGTTGTACCAAGGCAGACACTCAGCAGATACAAGACATCGGATCACGAAGAGCAGTACTCGCTAGGCCACTATCTCAGTCATCAAGTCATCTGGCCAACGTGCCTGGTCCACCCCATTCGTCCTCGTTCCGACGTTATACTCTAGCGTGACACCATCCGCAAAACTCGCGACCGGCTTCACCTGTACGAATTCGTGACCGGCCGCTTTCGAGACCCGACGCTCGAAGAACTGTGGTTTGTACAAGGTGTCGCCGGCGTGTTCTTCGAGAAGCTTGAACATCGCCGGAAGCGTGTAGGCCATGCCGTGGTAATGGCGGAAGACTGGGCTGCCATGCCGTTGCCAGACGTCTTGCCACACGTCCTCGGGGTACTCGCCCACGGAGCGCACAAGCCACTGCGAGTAGTAATTGAGAGCGACCTATGATTCGGCTCGGTCAGCTGTGAACAGTTCCTGGACGTTGCTGCTCTCACGTCAACGCCATACGAGCCGCCCTCCTCCGCTCTGCGTATCAGCGCGTGCAACACTGCCGCACTGCCAATGACTCCGGTACTATCGGAGAATGTCAGTACCAGCTGTCGCCTTGGTCAGGCGAGGGCTTACCAGTAGTCCGAGTTTGGGAATACCGGCGTCACCTGTGAGTGATGGGTCTCGAGTCAGCAAGTATCCCGGGCGACATTCCATCATCACGCCCATCTGGTACACCCACCGCTTCATCGTTGCCCATGGCTTGCCCAAACCCCATAGACACACCACAGCACTATTGTCGATCAGTATGGCGCAGTGGCATAGAGACAGAGTATGGACTCCGATCACTCACGGCATCGGAGATTTGCTGCCAGCCGCTTCTGTGTTGCCACGGACCATTCCAGCCATAGCAGTTCTCGCGCACATGAACTATGCCGCGTCCGCGATCCTTCACCAGGTCTAAGATGGCTTCACGACCGAAGCCATTGCGCTCCATGGCGCCGGGGCGGTAGCCTTCCACAACGACATCGGCGTCCCTGATCAAGCTGCGCAAGCTCTCCCGGCCGTTATCCGACTTGAGGTCGAGGTGGGCATTCTAGAAATATGGTAGATAGACGTCAGCACTAGCATTGCACGGCGGCGAGTCTCCGACATCAGTGTCGCACCCATTTGCCCCAATTGAGGTCTTGATGGAGCCTGCACGAGAGCGTCAGCGAGGTGAAGGTGCACGTTCATCCTAGCTTGGCCACCGACCCTGACATATCGGTGATCGTTGGTGTGGTGATCCGCATGACACTGGCACCCATTTCGGCGAGACCGCGAGTGATGCTCGGTGCCGCGATGACGCGAGTGAGGTCCACCACCTTCAATCCGGCCAAGGGTCGATTCGGAGAGGAACGATTCGAGTCGTGATCGGGCCACCACGAGGCCGGCTGGCTCTGGCCTTCGATCTTTGACATCGTGTACAGGCCGACGTGAGCGTTTGCCCTTCCGTGCTCCGAGGCCTGGAACTCCTCGCTCGTCCATGCAATCGTGCCCGCCTGCTTGTACTGCTCGTTCATGAGCTCATCGAGGTCCCGAGACTCGATCTGCTCGACGGCTCGCTGGAAGCGGTCGGCGACTGCATCATACTTGTCGCTCCCTGGTCCCTCAAGAGCGAATCCCAACGCTGTCAGAGTCGGGTCGGGGTTCATGGACCCGTGGCAGTGATAGTATCTGCCGTCCTTCGTCCGATAGATGTTCGTAGCTAAGATGCGATGTAGGGCTGCGACATTGTGTAGATCGGTGGACGGAAATCCAGCCTTCTTCGCAGACGCCGCGTCGAACAAGTTCATCTGCACCGCCTCGCCATCATCGCCGATCAACTTCGCCAGGAAAGGCGACATGAAGAAGAGTGACGCATGATCAGTGTTGATGGCGACTTCCGACATTGCGACCTGGTACTTCCGGGAGCGGAGGATGTTGAGCATGGAAGCCTCGAATGCTTTGAGGGCCGAGACGCTTTCTGCGAATCGCCAGTTGATCGGGATGCTTGGAAGGTCGTTGCCGGTGAAGGACACCAGATTGCCCGCATCGCTGATCTCCGGCGGAAGATTCGGGACGAGAGGGTTGTTCAAGATCTCATCCTTGAGTATCTTTTGTGCTTCACCAGGGATCGAGTAGAAAAGCTTGCCGATGGATCCCATGTTGACTTCGACGGATCGTTCGCAGTCGGGGATCAACAGGAGGTGCTCTGATGAGACTCTCGGGGATCAAGTGCGCAGTCCTCGACGACAGCGTGGCTTGCGACAACGTAAAATTACGTTGACGTTCGTTAGCAGAAGAGTCTGCTTCGTACAGTGCTTCTGTCGTGGGTGTCTTGACACACCACCTACAAGCTGTCACATCCTCCCACGTTCACCCCGCTTGACTTCACACCTCGGCCACAACCACAGTCTCGAGTGCCAACCATTAGTGTACCTAGGTCCTCAAAGCTCGGCCATTGCAACGCCCTTCAGCTCGTTGCGTAGGATTCGACGCTGCGGATCCTTCATCGGTCAGCTTGACAAGTCATTCGAACCGATACGACCATCGGCCTAACAGTAGACGGCATCGACGGGAGAAAGCCGCTAGAGCCACACGGCGTGAGAACGTTGCCGAGAAGGCGATATGGGCTCCGTACGCAGACCAGTCAGGATAGCAAACTGCTCCGGAGCAGTCCCTGATCCAGGGGTTCACATGTACAACCAAGCGAAGTATGGTCCTGTCGATGTGATCACAGGTGACTATCTTGCAGGTCAGTACATGTAGTCGTCTCGCGACTCCATTTGTGGCAACATTAACGATCGAGCTGCAGAGATCAATCTCGGTAATGATGCCGAGGCCTTCGCCGCCGGGAAGCATGACGGCTGGATTCCTACCGCCTGGGACGGTCTCTGCCAGACCGTCGAGCTGGCGGCCGAAAAGCGGATCAAGATCATCATCAACGGCGGTGCGCTGAATCCCAAGGGACTCGCCGAGAAGACGCAGCGTGAGCTGGTGCAGGCGAAGAACCTGGACCTCACCGTGGCGTACGTGCATGGCGACGACTGCATGACCAAGGTCCACGATCTCCTCTCCAAAGACGAAGCGGGACAGCTGCCGCACCTGGACCTGAGCAACACGAACGTGAAGCTCGAGAAGGACACCGACGTGTTCCTTGACCACCCCGATTCCATGCCCATTGTGAGCGCGAATGCCTATCTGGGCATGCGGGCCATCAAGCGCGGGTTGGATGAGGGTGCCGACATCATCATCTGTGGTCGTGTGGCCGATGCGAGCCCAGTCATCGGTGCCGCGGCCTGGTGGCATGGATGGAAGGAGACTGACTATGACGAGCTTGCCGGGGCGCTCATCGCGGGCCATCTGATCGAGTGCTCCACGTACATCACCGGCGCGAATTACGCGGGCTTCTTCAAGCATGATGTCGCCGAGCTGCTCGACCTGGGGCTGCCGATCGCGGAAGTCGCGGCCAATGGCGAGTGTGTGGTGACCAAGCACGAGGGCTTGAACGGATTCGTCAACGAGGACACGGTCAAGTGTCAGCTGCTGTACGAGCTGCAGGGAAACGTATACCTGAACAGCGACGTGAAAGCAAACATAGCTCGCGTCCGGGTGAAGGACGAGGGCAAAGACCGAGTCCGTGTCTCCGGTGTGAAGGGCGCCCCTCCGCCATCGACCACGAAGCTCGCGGTGTAGGGCAACCGCAGGCGAGATGACGGATACTGTTTGATCAGATCGCTGACTCCTCTCGCCAGTTTCTACAAAGGCGGCTGGCAGTGCGAGCTGCTGCTGAACGCCACCGGCTATGCCACCAAGCAGAAGTGGGATCTGCAGGAAGCTCAGCTGAGGCGCATGCTGAAGACCGACGGGGTACTGGACCGGTTTGACGTCCTCGACTTCCAGTACATCGGCAGGCCAGAGAGCAACCCGAACTGTCAGTTGGCTAGCACGACATGCCTTCGCATCTTCGCGCAAGCAACCGAGAGAGAGGTCGTGGCCAGGGTACTGCCACTGTGGGCATACAACACCATGGTGCGTCGGTCCGTCCAGCGAGGGGGCGTCGTGAGAACTGATCAGCACGGTAGCAACACTTCGCCGGCTTCCACTTAAGCCAGGACTCGCGGGCGGCTGTCCCCCGACCCTTCCTGGGCTTCTATCCGGCTGTCATATCGCAAGCAGAGCTGGAAGAGAGCGTCAACCTCCTCTCACCCGACGGCTCCGCTGCACCTCGCAGCTTCATCGTAGGACCGCCGAAGAAGACTGAAGCGCTTCAACCGCAAGAGGACTGCGAGCCAACAGATGCTGCAGACCTCGCGGCATTCGGCGAGACGGTCGACCTACCCCTCGGCGATATCGCCTTGGGGAGGTCTGGAGACAAAGGAGCCAATGTCAACTGCGGGCTCTTCGTGCCGGCGAGCGAGGACCCGACGGGGGAGAAGTGGGACTGGCTCCGGTCGATCATGACCAAGGCCCAGATGCGCAGGATGATGGGCACCGACTGGCGGGACTGGTACCACATCGAGCGGTGCGAGATGGCGGAGATGCGGGCGGTGCATTTCGTGGTATATGGGCCACTGGGGCGAGGTGAGTGCGCCAGCTGTGATGTTGTGTGGCTGCTCGGCGGATCCACTTGCTGATATGGCCTTTGCGTGCAGGTGTGAGCAGCTCCAGGCTGTTGGATGCTTTGGGCAAGGGCTTCTGTGAGTTCATCCGGGCTGTGCATGTACCCGTCCCAAGGAAGTTCTTGAGCCAGGCGTGAGTCGCTGCGTGGCCAGGATACTCCGCTTGCAGAAGGCCTGCTTTCTTGGCACGACGGCGGACTGATGATGGTTGGCCATGGACGGCAGACAGCACACCATGTCTCGTAGGAGTCTTGCCCAGGTGGTGCGCTGGCAGTTGTAGTGGTGTCGTCGGCGACAGAGTAGTCGGTAGTATGGCGATTGGGCGACAGCCTGCAACGATCCCGCAGTTCCCGAATCTAGGCCGGTCGGCCTCACACGGGGAAAGCCATGCCAACGTGGTGGTGGTGGTCGCCGCGACGTGGAGGTGCTACGGCCCCACAGAGCCCGAGATATTCCTGGCCGGAGTCTGGGGAGCGCCCCAGTCCAATGGCGAAATGCGGTAAGTGGACCGTGCTCAGCACGAATCAGCGTGTTCCAGTGCCAGCCACTCCGAGCTTACCTCCTATTGCGTTATTACCCGCCCCCCGTTTCCAACGCGTCGATCCTCGCGGTTGTCATCAAAGCGCGAGGCCGAGCGAGATACTGATAAGACTGGTAAGATTGCCGGTGTAGGCCGACTACCCCTTCCTACTTCTGAGTGCTCCCTATATCACTCACCTCATCTTCAACACATCCGCACTCTTTGGCGTGATCTTATTCCGCGGGACGTTCACACACTCCAACACACTCCTTCATCCCCTACCTTCGTCGTCGCTCCGTCCAGCACCACACTCCTTACCACAATTGCCCTCACGATGCACTCCTACGACCCGGCCTACACCACCCCCCGGCCTGCGCGCAGGCGCTTCATGATGTACACCGCCCGCGCCCAACAGGCCTTCCAGCACCAGGAGTTCTTCTTCGAGCAGAAGGACAAGCTGGCGTGCATGCTCAACGCTGTGGGCCAGGAAGCCCGGGCCGCCAGCTTCCCGGCCTGCATGGCCTGGACCGAAATCATCGACGCCGTCACCCAGCTCTTGAACGAGGCGCAGGTGATGAGCAGCCTCACCTTTGCTCAGATCGAGCAGGCCGGCGTCGACACGCGTCTGTTCGCCGAGAAGGTCGGCATTGTCGAGCAGGCTTCTGCTGAAGTCCGCATGCGCACGATGGCTCCCACTCCGAAGCCCGCTGCTCGCAAGAGGGCCAGGAGGGATGAGGAGGAGGACGAGGAGATGGCGTACTCGTCGTACAACGTGTGCAACAAGCGCAATCGGTACGTGGCCGACCACGACATGGCCATGGGCTCCAGCTTCTGCGGCGGGTACGCGGACCCGTATCTCCTCCACGCGCCAGCGTGGACTCGTCCCATCTACGACTGAACCCTCGGCCACACCATCGACCGCGGCCACATATCCCCACGCCGAGGCCATCAAGCCCCACCGGACCGCCGCGCCACGTCGACCAGCTCGCCCGTCCGCAGATGCCGCCAGATGGAGACATGATCCTTGCCCATCCCAGCCTCATGTGTCCGCTTCGCCAGCCACCGGTCGACCCGCACGAGCGCGCCCTCGCTCTTGTCCAGGCTCCGGTCCTCGACGACATACCCTTGGGCATTATACTTGACCTCCCTCCCAGGATGATCCAACAGCTGCTCGTACAGCTGCGCCGTGACGCCGTGGGGCGGGCCTCCCGTCTTCGGATCCTTGCCCAGCGGGAACTCGAGACAGATCAGATGGCCCTCGGCGGCGAGCAGCTCGCTCATGCGCTTCGCCCACGCGGGACGCATCGATGGCGGGAGCGCGACAAGGAACGTGTAGTCGTAGATCACATCGAACGCGCCGCCGCCGGTCCGCGAGAGGAAGTCGTCCGTGAAGAAGTCGGCCAGGAGGTACTCGACCCGGCCCCGGCCGTTGAGGCTGGACGGGTACTTGGCCGGGACGGAGGGCTCGCCGCCCAGGGCCACAGCGCGCTCGATGGCCAGCGGGGAGACATCCAGCCCGTACGCGTCGTAGCCGTGCGAGGAGAAGAGCTGGACGTCATACCCCTTCCCGCAGCCGGGGACCAGCACCCTCTTGCGCGGCGGTGGATGCGGGCTGTCTGCGTCGGCCAGATCGCGCCGGAAGGGCGAGCCCAAGATACTCGGCTTGTCGGTCAGGGTGTCGATCAGGGCGGGGGAGGGCTTGTCGCGGTCCCACGGCGTGAAGTTCTCGCTCCACAGCCGGTCCCAGCCCGCGGCGTGCTGCTCGATGGGGAGGTCGTCGAACTGCGCGCGGAGCCTCGAGCGCTGGTCGATCGGGAGCACTTCCGCACTGCCGGGTTGGCTGCTCGCCATGGATGCTTTGCTTGATTCGCTTGCCTTGAGGCGTGCGTGATGTGGCACAGCTGTTCCGTTACATGTATTATATGCTGCTGGCGCTGGCGCGTGCTTCGGTCTTCGCATCGATGTAGAGTAATACTTCCGCGACTTCACTCCTTGCTTGCGTCGTGCAGCACTCGCGATGACATGCACATCAATGGTAAATGATGAGGTGATCAATTTTGACAGCTTCGAGCGCATTGATTACACATAGCCGTGACCATGAACTGGTCGCACGGAAGGAGCGCTGGGCCCGTGTTCAGGGCAAGGTTGTCTTGTTGAGATCATGTGCACCTGGTGGTCCGTAGTTCTCATGGATACCGCCAAACCTCTTCGATTCTTGCATCGATTCAATGATGATGGCGGGAGTGTCTCCATAAGCCGCTATCGGCCCACAGGACGACCCCGCCGTGCACGATACATCAGCACAGCTAGAGACTCTGGCGATTTCGCAGGTAATAATAAGTCGAGGGCCGTGGATGATAATGAGAGGCGTGCCCGGCGTTGGGCTACCAGACTCTCCATAGGGCAACATGTCCATGGCGCAGGGTGTTGTGATGAGCATGACTGCACCTCGACGGCTGACCGCCAGCCAAGCCCGGCGCGGTAGATGCATGTACCGCCAGGACAGCAACAACCTCGGCGGAGAGCTTCTCGCACTCAAGCTCTTCGGCTTTCCGGCATCGAGCCGCACGACGCGCATCGCCCGCCGAGCGGACATCATGTCTGGCGCCCAGTAGCGGTGCCGGGAGCCGCGATGGCGGCGCGAGGTGAGCGTCAGCTTCCATCTCATCGTCTGTGTCCGCCATGCTGCGAATGTCTACTTGGCCGCCGCCGGCTAGGCACTGACAGCGAGTGCGGGACACCTGGCGCCAGACAGCAGCTGCAGCATCGGTACCGGGAGCGGCTTTGTGCTGGGCCATCCGGCGGACGACGCCTGCTCGCAAGGTCGCAATGGGCGCTGGACCTGATCCGGAGAAGGATGAAGTAGAGAAAGACCCCGATGAAGTCGAGCCAGAGACCTCCTCGCGCTGCTCCCGGACCGAAGACCTCGCCAACGTGCGCAGCGGCCTGACCGCCGAACCCGACATCACGGCCACCGCGGCCCCCTGCTCGAACAGCGAGGACGTGCTGAAGATCCTGAAGCTCGATCGACTCACGTCGCGAAATTCGCAGTCCTCGGACGACTCGCAGCAGACCGAACACGATGACGAGCCGCACGATCACCAAGTTCCGCCGCATCGGACGAGGAGTCGAGCGCAGTCGATGAGATCGGTCCAGAGAGACGCGGTCAAGGTCCCGGTGTCAGAGCGGCGGGGAGCACTCGCTCGGTTCTGCGTGTTCGCTGAGGTCACTGATCCGTACGACTACACTCGTCGGAAGAAGGTGGGTAGCTGTGGGAGGAGGAACAGGCCCACCGTGCAGATGATTTGCTCATGCTGACAGCCTTGCAGTAAGTACTTGCACCCTGACGAGGTTTGGAGCCAGCGGGACAGGTCTGCACTTTGCCCTGGCCGTCAGGGCCTGTGTCTGTCGCAAGAATACATCTACCTTGCATTTCAATGTCGTTACGTATTATACATGCTCACGCCGCTCGACAGATGGACCATCACCTTCATCATCGCCTGCGCCGGCGCCGCGGCCCCCATGGGCTCGTCCCTGATCCTCCCCGCGCTCCGGGACATCGAGACGACGTTCCAGGTCGGCGAGACGGTGGTCAACCTCAGCATCGCCTTCTACATGCTCTCCATGAGCATCTTCCCGCTGTGGTGGAGCAGCTTCTCGGAGACGCTCGGCCGCCGGAACATCTACCTGGCCTCCTTTGTCCTCTTCGTCGTCTTCAACATCCTCGCGGCCGTCAGCACCAACATCGCCATGTTCATCGTCATGCGCTGTCTCTCCGGCGGCGCCGCGGCGTCGGTCCAGGCGGTCGGGGCCGGGACGGTGGCGGATATCTGGGAGGTCAAGGAGCGCGGGCGAGCGATGGGCATCTTCTACCTCGGGCCACTCTGCGGACCATTACTGTCACCAATCATCGGGGGCGGTCTCGCTCAGAGCCTGGGCTGGCGGTCGACACAGTACTTCCTGGCCATCTTCGGCGCCTGCCTCACCGTCTTCATCCTGTTCTGTCTCCCGGAGACACTCCGTCGACGTAGACCCCTCGCAGCAGAAGCCGAGCAGGAAGCTATCGAAGCCACCGAAGATGAGAAGTCGGGCGGTGGCCGGCCAGCCCTGACACGGACAGCGACCACCAAGTCCGTCCAAGTCAAGACCAAGACGTACCTCTCAATGCTGCGCCGCGCCTTCGTCGACCCCCTCCGCATCATCCTCTACCTGCAGTTCCCCGCGGTCGCCATCTGCGTGTACTACGCCACCGTGACCTTCATGTCCCTCTACATGCTCAACATCTCCGTCCAGCAGACCTTCTCCATCGCGCCCTACCGCTACAACTCCACCATCATCGGCCTGCTCTACCTGCCCAACAGCCTGGGCTACTTCCTCTCGAGCATCTTCGGCGGGAAGTGGGTGGATCAGATCATGCATCGCGAGGCGAGGAAGGCGGGCCGGTACGGTGAGGACGGGAAGTTGCTGTTCCGGCCCGAGGATCGGATGAAGGAGAATGCGTGGATCGCGGCGGTGCTGTGGCCGCTCGCTATCATCACTTACGGGTGGACGGCGGGGTTCGGGACGAACATCGCGGGGCCGATGGTGGCCAATTTCTTCTTCGGGTGAGTCGAAGATCTGGAGAAGCGGTGGTCTGGTCTGGTACTGATTGTGTCGCAGTACGTTCAAATGATCAACGGCGTCCCATCGTGTACATGTCTCTGGAGTATTTGAGGCTGTCCCGTCCTCTACTCGAGACGGCCATCAGGTGACCCAATCATACTGACTCCATGCTGACATCCCTCGTCTCAACAGGAGTCGGCTCGATGCTCATCTTCGCCATGGCCACGACCATGCTCACGGAGTTCATGCCGCGCAAGGCCAGCAACGGCGTCGCCCTCAACAACTTCGTGCGCAACATCTTCTCCTGCATCGGCTGCATCGTCACCTCCCCGCTGATCGACGCGATCGGGAACGGCGCGCTGTTCACGATCGTGGGCGGGGTGGCGCTGGTGTCCGGGTTTGTCACCATCTGGGCCATGAAGCGGTTTGGGCCGCGGTGGCGGGTGACGATGGATCGGGACATGGACAAGGCTATGGGGGACTGATGGAGGCTGTCTACTGTCTATGCCCTCTCCGAACCCACGCCAGGATTCCAGGGGTGTTGTTTGGGGCTGTGGGAGCGCATGCCACACGCGCACCGCCGAGATCTGGGAGTCCAGCTTCACCACAGCCACTGAGGTGCAGATGAATCGTCACTCCAGCTGAAGCCACGGCCACGGCGTCAACGACTTCAGCGGACGAGGCGAGGTCGGTTGCTGACCGTCAAGCACTCCCCAGGCCGGTAGACACCGGCCGGTCACCTGAAAGACATGAGTTCGCACGTGCTGTTTGGGACTGACTCAGGAGGAGGCTTCCTCGGTTGGGAGCTGCATCTGCGCGGATCGAGTCGCGCTGGCAACGAACGTAGCATCGAAGGACAGTCGTCCAGCCTCGCTGTATACGCCCCATCGTGAGCTCAACCCCAAGTGATGTGGTTCCAGATTAGACCTTTGCAAAGCTTCATCACATACACAATCAGCCGTCCGATCCGCGTTGCGGCTTAGCCGCCACGAGTGCGGTTGCCTGACTCGACTCGTACGAAACATGAACGTCGCGTCCGGTGGATCAATCATCATCACGCGGCGTTAGGCCGATCTGCAGCAGCAGCGTCCCTTCGAGACCCGGTTTACCTCGAGCTCCAAAGTTGGCATGAAGCAGCGGCGTGACGTAGGAATGGGCAAGCTGGCAAGCTCCAGGCCGACATCAGAGGCAGGAGCTCGACGGTTTCCCGTACATAAAGACCTTCCTTTTGATCATCTCTACCAACCTATCCTCAACAACAACCCCTTTCAACCAACCCCACCCAACCACACACCCAACACATCATGTCCGGACTCCTCGACAAGGCGAAGGCGAAGTTGGGCCAGGGCGACAACGGCGCCAAGGCCGAGAAGCAGGCGGACAAGTATGCCAACCAGGGTAAGCAGACCATCCTGCTCACGCCCCGGGGCCGGTAGCAGATGCCCACGGGGCAGTGAGACCGTCATGCCTGATACGTACTGACTTCTGCAAAGGCATCGACAAGGCGACCGACAGCATGGGCATGGGCGACAAGTACGACGACAAGATCAACAAGGTCGCCGTGAGTTGTCCCCCATTGTGATGCCGCTCCGGGATGCGATGGGAACTGACTCGGCTTCTTCGACCGCAGGACAAGCAGCTCAACAACCAGATCCCCGGCGGCCAGGGCCCCGCGGCTGGTGGCAAGGCGTTGTAGGAGCACCCGATGGCGGGTGGCACTGAGCAGCCAGGCAGGAGCCGAGGCTCACGAGGAGAGTTGGTGGGCGGCAGACGTCCGGCCATGTGCAGACTCGAGGATGGCCGAGTAGTTCTCGGATCACGATGATGACCAACGAGATCAATCACGCTTGCAGTCTCCCGACCCTATACTGGAGTGTGTCATGTGTACTTTGAACGTGCGCATCCGCTGCAGTCTCGCTGGTTATGATGGTGTTGTCTTGCGGTCGTCGTATTGATTGGGACACTCTGTGCTCATGCACGGATGTGATGCATAGGCTCTGCCGGGGATCTCGCATACCTCCCTCCGCGAATGTCTCCGGACTGTTCGGCACTTCTGGGCGCTGCGCAGTCAGACTCGCGTCTCGCGTCGACACTTTGCGCGATTGGCGATAGGCCTCCACGTTGCTGGCGCAGTGTCTATTTGCCAGTCCTCACCTGTCGCCAACACGAACACGCCTGGGATCAGGTAAGACTCAGGGGGGTTGCCGCCTAGCTGAGGCGCAAGCCCGTGTCGCACGTACATGTAAGTACCACAGCCCCGTCGGCTTGTCTTGCTTCCTCCCCTTCCCAAGACCGCAGCGCATTCCGCCGCTCTTCTACATCCGCCGCCACCATGGGAAAGCGCGCCGTACCACCGCCGCCGCCCGGCCCTCCGCAGTACCGCGATGACCCCGATGCGGTCTCCCTGCACACCACGCCGAGCGACTACGCCTACGATGACGTGCCCGACCTCCCCTCGTACAGCGACAGCGAAGCCGCCGCCTCGTCAAGCAACAGTCATACCGCGGCCGAAAACACGACCTTGGTCGACACCTACGCAGCCATCCCCGAGGCCAGCCCAAGTGGATGGCGCATGCGGTCGACGCAAAGCCCGATCGTCACGGGCGCGGAGACGACGATCCGCATGGACGCGCGCCTGGCAGACCCGGGGGAACTGCACAACTACCTCACGAACTGCCTCGCGCTCCTGCCGCCCCAGATCCAGGTCCGGCTGCGCGGCTGGCACAGCGAGAGCGTGCACCGCAACAACAAGAAGGAGACCGACACCGTCGTCGACTTCGACATGGCGTTCAGCCTGGCCGACTACTTGCCCAGCGGACCCCATGAGCCGGGCTGGCAATCCTACTTGGCGGTGGACAGCGACAGCGCGTACCGCGGCGGCTGGCGCAAGACGCGGGCCCCGGGCCGCAAGCAGGACATCGAGATTGGCGGGGAGCAGCCCCTGACATTCGAGATCGATGGGGAGGAGCACCTGGTCGCGCTCAACCAGGGCTATCTGGACCTGATGCGCTGGATCCGCGAGTACTGCGACTCCCCGGCGACGCTGAAGTCCTTCCGTCTCACCCGCGAAGTCGCCGGGCTCGACACGGAGTACCTGCGCACCGCGCTCGAGCGGCTGGTCCGCAGCACCGACTACCGCGGGCACGTGAGCGTGAGCTTCCCTGTCGCGGACAAGCACGTCGACATCTACAACCCGCACTGGGCCAACCGGTGGCGCACGAGCGCGGTCCGCTACGTCTTCTACTTCACCTTCCTCTGGCTCCTCACCTGGCCGATCCTGTTCTTCATGACCAAGCGATGGGTAAGCCCTCTCCAAAAAGTCGATCGCATGACTTTCACAGACTGACTCGGTTCTTTGCAGGAGATCTACACGATCCGCTGGTGCTACTCCGTCAACCGGCCCTTCCGCGCCCACGGCCAGGACGGCGTGGAGAAGGTCTACACCGGCCTGTCCGAGCAGGGCTGGTTCGAGCGGCACGCCAACCTCGTCCGCGGGCTGGCGCTCGATCGCTTCCAGGGCGACGCCACCAACCTGCCGCTCAACGCCGGGAACGCCGAGGAGCGGCGGCGGAGTGGGCCGCGGCAGACGGGGAATGCTAACGTCGATGCCGCGGTGAGTCTGGTGCAAGGCGGCCTGGACGTCTGGAATTCTGTGCAGCGTGGCGGTCGGCGGGAGGCCGGGGGCTGGGGCGGTGATTCGTGATCGTCACGGCGTGCGAGCGTGCGTCCTTTCGGGCTACAGGTCGTAATCCAGGAAGTTCATGAACGAGCTGTTGC
Organism: Teratosphaeriaceae sp. CCFEE 6253; assembly: GCA_033119285.1. NCBI lineage: Eukaryota > Fungi > Ascomycota > Dothideomycetes > Mycosphaerellales > Teratosphaeriaceae > Teratosphaeriaceae sp. CCFEE 6253. The sequence continues at coordinate 20,028 of JAWDJV010009445.1, forward strand.
CCTGGTACCAGTCGATGAGGAACGAGGCGTCGAATTCGGGCTCCGTGCCGAACGCGTCCGTGTTGCCCGGCGGGACTCCCGATGACGGCGGCGCGAAGCCGAGGGTGGTCAGGTACTCGTCGATGTCGTTGAGCGCCGGCTGCCCCGCATACACCGGAGCCGCAGATAGGTCCATGGTCTGGCTGGCCTCCTTTTCCTTTGCTTGCACGTACAGGCTGGCCACCTTGACGAAGACGTCGCAGAGGCCGTACAGCTTCACCATGCCGCTGGAGAAGCGGCGCAGGTCCTTGAGCATGGCGACGTGGCGCACGAGCAAGTCCAGATCGGCGCGGGTCGTGAGCGGGTTCGCGATGACGTGGCAGAAGGTCACGCAGAAGGGGGAGACGGGGGCTTTGAGGAGCGTCCTGGTCCAGTCAGTCTTGTGAAGTGGCGCTGTGGGGTGTAGAAGACTTGCCAGTGGCAATGGCCCGACCAGATGAAGTCAGGCAGATGGCCCAATGACTTCAGCGCATCGACTCCGATCTTCAGCGCTTGACGAGCCGATGCCAGCGCGGGCGACTCGCAGGTTGCGGCGGAGATGGTTGCGTGCTGGACCAAGGCGCTGTGGAAGGTAGTCAGCTTCGCGCTGCATCTTGCAGCTTTGTAGGTTCTCATATCATACACTGTGCTGTAGTGCATGATGGCGTCAGATTCTTTCAGCAGGAGTTGGAGTCCCGGGATGCCAATGTCGTGGGAACTAGGCAATGAACCCTGGCAAGATGTGTCAGGATTGAGGTAATACCGGTAGGTGCCATACCGACTGACCGCGTCGCGGCGACTCCAGGCTGCCTGGAGCGCCACGTCAAGTTTCGAGGCCCGTTCGCGCCGATCGTCGATGGACTGCTGCAAGGCGAGAGGGCTATAAAGCAGTTCGACCGCTTGGCATTGCAGGCTACGATGATCGTGGTCAGCCTTGGTGGTGAACATCAACGCTTGTCTCTTCCATACCTGCTAACTTCGATGCTGTAGTTCCAGGCATCGATGAAGGTGTCCGGGACAATGGACCCGTGCGAGAGCCGTGGGACCGTAATCTAGAGACCGGTATATCAGCCTTCAAGGGTTTGATTGAACAGTGGCTGTGTCTCCCGCCTTACATCGTAGTGGCGTATGACTGGTGCGTAGCCCAGCCTTACGGAGAAGCTTGTGTCACTGCCAGATGATCAGCCATCGCCTACTTTTGCTCGACGAGGTTTTAGAAGTACAGCCAATACGCCATCCAGAAGAGCATGATCTTGCGCTGCCGTTCCAGGTCTGTGTCTGACTGCATCGATGCCAGCCGATGATAACCAAGCGAGAGCACCATCGCAGCCGCCCGCATACTCAGTGACTGTGCCAGAGACGGTTTGCAAAGCTCCACGGCGACGCCTGTCTATAGAGCATCAGCGTGTATAAGACCAAGCGACTGACGTCGCGCATACCGCCATCGTCAGAGCATAAGCCGCTTCGTCCGTCGCTGGGATGATCTAGCAGTGACAGCCGTCATCGTCAGCCAACCTCACAATCAGATTGGGGAGGTGCTCGTCGATTCACATACAAGCTTGAGCTCATACACGGCTTTCTCGAGCTGAGCGGCGAAGTATGCGCAAAGTCCTTTGTATCGCTGGGCGACCACTGTCTCTGACGCGAAGCCAGAGTACTCGGTGCAGAGGTTCCACTGCCATGATCAGCTGTCCCGGCGTCGGAATCGATCACGGAAAAGCGCATACCAAAGTCCCGTACACCCATAAAGAGCGCATGGTATCAGCTCCGCCGACGAAGACGCTGTCGCACTTCTCTCTCAACTGCGTGGGTGTGAGTCCAGGGCTGAATCGGATGGTCATGCTAGCTGCGCAGTGTCAGCGTCCGGCCTGGTGCGTCACATCATTGGGACCTCCTACAAGCAGCTCTCTGCACGATGTGACCGAGCTCCGCTGCAGTAGGTGGTTCGGCGGGAGCGTTGGCGTAAGGCTGCCCTTCCGAGAAGCCAAGAGACTCTGTTGAAAGAGTGTCGATCCCGCCGACCATCTGCCTCAAAGAGTTGAGGGCGGCAGCGAGCTCGTGATTCTCATAGGTTCCGGGGCTGTTCCCAATGGCTTGCTCAACCAGCTTGCTGGCCGCTACAGACTGTGATTCCATCGTGGCTTCTCGGACGTCCAGCGTCATGGAGTCGTCGAAGTCCGTGGTCTTTGTGGAAGAAGGGTGGCTGGCCCCTGTCTCCGCAGCGGGGACTGTCGGGAAAGTAGCGATGTCGAGGGCAGTGCTCGTTGAGATTGGCGGTTGAGCTCCGGCCGCAACCTGCCGTTGTAGAAGCGCCTCGATGCGCACCAGGCGATCCTCGATACGGTCAATCTTCTTCTCATACTCTTTCGAGATGATGACGCGAGAGCGTGGCTCATTGCTTTGGGTAGTGCTGGTTCGGCAAACTGACAGGCTGTGAGCGGTCGAAGCTGTGATGTCCTTGAGAGGAGGAGAGCTGCCTACGCGATCCGCTGGTCCTACAGGGACTACAAGGAGAGCCCTTGTCACAACGAACCTTTCGAGAGCGGCAGGCATCACACTGGACTGTATCAATACCGTAGGCCCGCATGAAGTTGCCAAGGGGAGACTCACAGCACGCTTCCCGGCATCCCGCTCTGACTCTCTGCTTGGCGGCATCACGTGTGTGGTCGATACGCACCACGCGGTCCAACTTGAGTGTTCACGACGTCGCCGCGCAATCGCCTTCGTGCATGCAGATGGGCTCTGGAAAGTTCGGTGTGCGCGGGTTCCGAAGGGAGGTTTGAGCTGGGAAGTGGTGACGCTAGCCCTAGATAGTCCTAGTCTACGACATGTCAGCCCTCGCTGCGTCCACCACCACGCTCCGAGCTTCTACTTGAGGTGCGCACATTTTACCATGCACGCCTCTCGTACTCATCGTATTCGACGTTGGTATGGACGAAGTTTGGGTGCGCATTCACAATGTCCGCCTGTCGCCCCGACCCCTGCTCTTTGAGCGGCGCTCATGGCCTTGCGATCCAGGGGAAGGACTGGAACGACGAGCGAGGTGTACGCCTTGATGAGCTTTGTGCCGCATGGTTGATGGTATACGCAGGAGTCCTGGTGCTGGCGCTTGCGAGGCACAATTCAGTCGACTCGCGGCAGCCCAGACTTGTAGGTGGCTTCTGCCCGAGGCGTCGATACCCGGCATCCTAGTCATGTTGGACCACACCGGCCATATCGCCTGCTTGAAGCTTGACTACCAGCGCTGAAGCTGAGGCCTGCTTGTACCATGCTCTCAAGCTCTCTCTACCCCAAACACCCTGAAACTCTGCGGACCATTGGTTGCCGAGCTCTGTCTGAGTAGGGTGGTAGTGCTGACGTGCCGTTCCTTGCGTGCATCCCGCCACATCATGGCCTTGGCAAGAATGTCGCCTCCGGAGAAGGCGAGGAAGGTCGAAGCAGCGACTACACCAAAGGTAACGCACAAGGCGACTGCCCAAAACAGCGATTGGTTCCTGTTCATGTTCCGAATATCCGCAAAGTTCATGCCGAAGAAGCTGGACAAGTCAGCGACGGTGAGAGGTACTGGATGCTAGAACCGTACCTGGAGACGAAATTGAGCGGCAGGAATATGATAGTGACTACGGTAAAGACGAGGATCGCCTTCCCATGGTCCTCGAGCCGTATGTTGACCAGCTGGATCGTGCGAGTGACCAGCCGGTCCGTGTTATCACGGAGGTCGTGGAGGTCGACCAGTTCACGCTGGAGATTGTCGAGCACCTGGGCGATCGGATCCGTAAGCTGGGAGGCCGAGATCTGGCGGAATGTGGCGCGGTGCCGCGGGGCTGTCCAGACGTCGATGTCATCATAGTCGCGGTGGCGTCCGGATGCCGGTCTGTGTGCAGCCGGCGAAGGTACGGATTGATGATTATCGGTGAGAGGCTCCCGAGTCGAGTCTAAGAATGACTGCAGACCGGAGATCATGTCGATCTGCTGCTGTGTGATCTGCGTTACGATGTTGAGCTCTTCCTGACAAGCGATCAGGTCCATAACAAGCTTAGTAGTCGGTGACCGGTGCAGTCTGTACTGCAGATGGCTGAGGTGGCCGGCGTAGCGATCAGTCAAAGGCAGCACCATATCGGGCCAGCTGTTCCTGTGCATCATGCCAACAGCGCCACTCAACGATACCACCAGATGTGTCATCGCGTCATACTCCTGCTGCGAGTCGGAAGAGAAGAAAGCATTGCGCAGGCCGCGGAACGAGACCTCTGCGATGCGAGAGCTCAATTGCAAGGCCGGCCATCGCGATTTCCAGGTCTGGTTGCTCGAGAAGGTGACAATATGCTGCGCGTCAATCACCAGAATCCACAATTCGTCCACGTTGAGGCCCGTGGGATAGTGACCATACCATTGCCGGACCTTCAGGTCCAGCTCGCGGTTCGTCGTCCAAGGCTTGTGCTTTGCGAACACCTGCTCCTTCTCTCTGTCAGCTGTGTCTTCTAGGCGATAGAAGTACTGCAGCACGGAGCGATGAGGGTGTGAGGACGCTTTCGAAGACTGGTAGCCTTCGCGTGGGTCGAGTTGGAAGCGGAGCGGGGGCGTTGAGCCTAGAATCGTCCAGTCCAGGAAAGGCACGGATACTAGGAGGGGATAGTTGCCGCCCTCGTGAGAATTGTTGCCACCACGCAGCGACTGGAAGAACGGCGTGAAATGCTTTCCGTGCTTCGAGAACCGAGTGTTGCCAGAGATCGTGTGGTCAAGCGCCCGGATGGAATCTGACATGGTGGTGCGATCGTCGGTCAACCCCCATAGGAAACCAGTCAAGTACTCCGGGCGTTTTGACGAGCAATGGATCCAGCGGCACTTTGCCGAGTCTTCGGTATCGTAGACATCGCGTTGCACTCGTGGCAAGCGCAGGTACCGCATCCAGCCATAGTCCTCCTCGAGTGACACGAAACGGTTCTTCTCGATGGGGCTCCTCGCCGCCTCCGTAGCTCTGATGTAGGCAGCGGAAGGGGTCAGAGAGGCGGTCTCTGGAACGAGGCTGGTCACCGCACGCTCGGCGACCTCAAGCATGGCATCTCCATGCCGCCGTAACGTCTCCAAGCGCACATCATTGACGAGGAGCTGCGCGGGGCTGAGAGGCTTCTTTCCCCATACATCCTTGGTTGCAGCTGCAGGCTTCTCGTGCATATGCCGGTCATTTGATGACATGGCATGATGATAGGGTGGATTCGTTTCCAGTCCTTGACAAGCACAGACGTAGAAGAGCGTGTGTGTTGCGCATTGCATGCAGTCGGCGGACGGGGCTGAGAACAAGAGTGGCCGGCCGGCGCTCTGGGCCGGCACGCAGTCCCGACATGCACGCAAGGCACGCTAGCCTTACAGAACACATCGAAACCTCCACACCCACGCTTGGCAGGCACACATCTTCGGATCTGGAAAGTGCGACGAGCCACCGCATACCGCCGTCCGTTGCTACTGAAGGCTTGCTTCTGATAATGACATCCACCTCTCCCTCACTTCTGCGCAAATCGCCGCTCGAGAAGTTCGATGGCCTCGAGCTTCCAGCGGCAGCGGACATGCATGTCCACCTTCGAGATGGCGCGATGACAGAGCTGGTCGTGTGAATACAGCCTGTAGACCCCGAACACGCTTGGGCTGAGCTGACACACTCCAGGCCGACCATCCGGCGCGGCGGCGTGGATACTGTATTCGTGATGCCCAACCTGGTTCCGCCTATCACGACAGTCAAACACTGCATGGAGTACAAGCGACGCCTCCAGGCTCTGGCACCCGATGTCACTTTTCTGATGTCCCTCTATCTGCATCCCAACATCTCTCCGGAGACGGTGATCGAAGCCAAGCAAGCAGGCATCGCAGGCATCAAGTCATATCCGCACGGCGTCACAACCCACTCGGATGATGGGGTCATGTCCTACCAGCAGTTCTACCCCGTGTTCGAGGAGATGGAACGCCAGGACATGGTCCTCAACCTCCACGGCGAACTGCCACCATCCGCGGGCAAGGACATCACCGTGCTGAACGCCGAGGAGGCCTTCCTGCCGACCCTCAAAGATCTCCATCGCAGATTCCCTAAGCTGCGCATCATCCTCGAGCACTGCACATCCGCCGCCGCCATCGAAGCGGTCAAAGCCTGTGGTCCCACTGTCGCGGCCACCATCACCGCGCACCATCTATTTCTGATTGTGGACGACTGGGCTGGTGATCCGCACGCCTTCTGCAAGCCCGTCGCGAAGTTGCCCTCGGATCGCCGTGCTCTGCTCCAGACAGCGGTCAGTGGTGATTCGAATTTCTTCTTCGGCACCGACTCCGCGCCTCATCCGGCCGAGACGAAGAGAGCAGACCGCGTCGCAGCAGGCGTTTTTACGCAGCCGCACGCCGTGGGTTACGTGATCGATGCCTTGGAGCAGGGCATAGCAATGGGTGTGGTGGGAGTCGACGACGTTACGGAGGAGAAGCTGGCAAACTTCCTCAGTGGCTTTGGGCGGGCGTTCTACAGGGTCGAAGGTACCAAGAATGAACGTATAAGGCTGTCCAAGCCATCCACAACCGTTGAAGACTTGCTGCGGAGCGAGGATGGCTTGCTCGAGATCGTCCCATTTCGGAGAGCGAAGATGACCTGGGGAGTTGCATGGGCGTGATCCGCACAACCTGTCTACGGTGACATGCCGTGCCGCGAATGGGAATGCGAGTGCGAGCCCTCAGTGTTCCAATGTGCGGCAGCCACGACTAGTGGAGACCTGTGCGCTGATCTGGCTTCGCAGTGCTCGAGTCGGAGTGACAACAAGACGACGGACAATTCAGCTCGGCGGAAAGACAGCCGAGTGTAGAAGTCAAGTCCGAACGCTTGAAGAAGCTGGCCACAGGTGCTCAAAGCACAGAGAAAGGCCGAGGTCATAGCGGTGACAATTGTAGCGCAGGGACCCAATGCTGCTTCGCACTCCTAATACCCCTCAATGGCCAATCATGAGCGCTGTAAATGCACAGCATACCATCATCGAGGCTTCGAAGCCTATGGAGGCACCTACATGTGTTGCGAGCAATCACATGACTGACGGGATGAGAGTCGTCCTTGGTCACTAGCTCTCGATGATTGGTGCGAAATGTCTTCGAGCCAGTCCGGAGCATGCGATCCAGGCTCTTGACATAGGGGCCCCGTATTCTGATCCCCCTTCCCCTCGAATAGGACGATCATGGGGAGAGCCCGACCTGTAGGCTGATTACTGTCTGATGCTTATCGCAAAGCACCTTGGCGGGTGGCGGCAGTAGTAGTAAGGTGGCAACCCGTCGCATCCGCTTTCTCAAAGCGTTATTATTATACTTTTGTGTCGAGACCAAAGCCTCGGCTGGTGACATTGACTTTTGAGTGGCTCGAAGGTTGCAGATCTGTAAGTCGAAGGCGTTATTATGATTTGGCGCAAGTACATGCGATTCACAAGGAGGGACAGAGTTCTGGGCACAGTTTCTTCTACCTCGCATCAGCGTGAGACAGATGTCTCTGAACAAATGGTGGCTGGGTTGTGCCACGGGCGATGCTTCCTCCTTGGTGGTGCTGCACAAGCGCCGGGCGCGTGTACATGTGACTTTGCAGCAATAGCGGCCTACACGTAAGGTTTGGGGTCCGTGATGATGTGCAGTAGATCTCGAAGGCGCCCACGAAGACGTGCGGCCGCCACTGCCGTTTGATCTGCATGCGGGAGTCGCCGACGCACGTGCAGTCGACCCGGAAAGCTTTCCAGGTTGTTTCGCTCCCTGCCCTGCCGAGCATGCGCGCCGCACTATGCGCACCTCAACGCGCGACTGAAGGTCTCTGCGTCATCGCCATCCCGGGAAGTCGCTGTGCTCTCGATGCATGCACATGTGTCGCCTGCATCATCGCGCCCACCCACAACACAGCGCGGCGTCCATGTATCACGTCCAAGGCTCGGGCGGCGAGCATTCACCTGCAGAGAGAATCGCCAAGCACCACGGCACAGCATGATATGGAATCTACTAGGGCCACGCCTACGTGTGCCGCGACCCGCCTCTGCATCCACGGACCACTCAGGATTCTGGTTGAGGATCCTTCACATGACTGGGACTGGGGACGGAGTCGACTCCAGCTACTACTCTATGGCCCGCTGCCCTGCCCAGCAGCTTGGGGAGCGCTTGCAAACCCACTCTCGACGCCGTGCAAAGGCTATCAATAGCTAGTGCTCAGTATAGCTCACATAGCGTGGCAAGTGTGACACGACTCCACCCACATCAGATGCTTTGGCATGGCATTGGCTGCCAAAGGACACTCGAAACACTCCGGCGTTGGATCGTGGTTCAGCAGCGTGCGCGAACGCAGGTCTCGAAGTGCGACCCCAGGCCGATGCGGGATAGATTGGGCCCATTCACCAGCCGCCACCGACGACGATAGACAGTGGTCTTTGCCAGCAGACCATGCCAGCGTTGCTCTAGACTGCATGTGAGAGTGACCTCGCCCGCCCACCAGAATAAGACTCCGGTTAAAATCACCAGTGACGTTCCAGAGTATGGTCAATGCATTCCACATTGGGACGGCGCCTTGCTATCGCCTCACAATCTTCGTGCCGCCTGGGCCTGGCTCACGTCTCAGCTTGCGAGCCTTTGCCTCACCCGCCGCCAGAGAAGCGTGAGGTAAAGCGGGTCTGCAAGGCACAGAACCTTATTACGGGCAGAGTTATCGACCAAGAACAAGACCGAGTTACCGCATACGGCGTTGAACTCCCGATCCGCGTTCATGTTTGGCTAGCCCGCGAGATCATCTTCACCGTTTTGGAGATCGCCACCCTTTTCGAGGAACCGCGCTGGAACTCTCATGGCCGCCGACGCTAACCAGCAGGTGCAGGTGCACAGGTGTTGATGAAAGAGACAGGCCTGATGACAGGACCAAGGTCCAAGTGCCTGGAGGCTCTACACTAGTGGTAGATCGATCTGAACTGCGCTGTAAAGTGCCTGTGGGTCTGAAGTCTGATTGATGGGAGGTGGGTCATATACCAGACCGTGCTGTCCCTCTCCTTCGTTGCGCAGTATCACGCTCGCTCGCTGCGGACTGGACTTCAGTAGGCCTTTGTGTCCACCTACTCTCGCTTCGAAGCGTCTGTCTGCTAGGTTAACCTGCAGCGGCTTCACTCACTCGCTCTTCCAAAGCGACCTTGCGCTAGCACACAGGAGCTTCCACCAAGAATCTGCCAAACGGGAGGAAGCAGAAACAATGGGTATCTTCTCTTACCTAAAGCCCACCGAGGGCAAGGGCAAGAAGGCCCAAATGCCTGTCGAAAGCGCAGAGATGGTCGAGAAGCCGTCAATGTCATCTGGCGTCAACACACCCCGAGCACCGCCCTTCGGCACACCGGGCTCTGGTACCCCCGGCGCCATGACACCCTGGGACTCACGGCCAGCCTCCATCTACCCATCTGGCGACTTCAGGAACTCCGATCTCAACATCAACGAGCTCAAGTGCGACGTCATGGTGAACTGGCTGTACCAGCAACAAATGGAGCGACTGTGGACCGCCGGAGGTCACGATGAAGGTGTCATGTTAAAGAAGAGCCGAGCAGCATACACTTGCTGTCCTTCAGACCTCGTCGAGGAGCCGTTCGGATTTTACAAATCCGTGGCGGATCTGAACGTGCGGGTACGTTGATTGGCGATCGAGTCCAACGGTGAACAAGCTGACGTCGCGCAGGCCGCCATGACCGTCAATACTAGAGTCATCAAGCTCTTCCTGCACACCAACGACAAGTCGTATGTCCCCCTCAAGGGCGGCCTCCGTCTGCAGGTTCTCGCCAACATCTCCGAGCTCGCTCGTTGCCAGAAGCATCAGTTCGCGGCATTCATCGCAGACCGCGGTATACTGGTTGTGTGGGACGATGAGCCCAAGCATCTCCTCGACCGTGCCCAGAAAATCGAGAAGTCTCTCATGGAGATGATCTGGGATGGACCCGGCGACGAGGAATCCGACGAGAAGAAAGGGGGCGGTACAGTCGACGTGCAGGAAGTGGGTTCCGAGGACGATGTCGAGCTTGGCGTTGTTGAGAAGCCTCGCAGCATCGTCTTCTGGATGCCCATCACCTCCGCCTTCACTCTTGGCCTCACCACTTTCGCTATCGGGTCTGGTTGGTCGCGCATTGCGCTCGAGACCTTCGTCGACCACAACTACCTCCGCTTTGCGTTCGTGCTGGTCATCCCAATGCAACTCTGGCTCGCACTGTTCTTCTTCCAGGCGTTGGTCGGGAACATCGCGCAGCTCATCGGCCCAATCTCGCAGATGAACCAGAACACCAAGTTCTACTCTGGCAAGAAACCCAAGCATCTCCGCCGCGATGCTGGCCCACTACCCCATGTCACCATCCAGATGCCCGTGTACAAGGAAGGCCTTCAGGCCGTCATCGAACCGACCGTCCGCTCGATCAAGGCTGCCATCTCCACGTACGAAATGCAGGGCGGCACCGCGAACATCTTCGTGAATGACGACGGCATGCAGCTCGTCGGAGCGGACGAGGCTCGTGAGCGACAGGACTTCTACGACGAGAACAACATCGGCTGGGTCGCTCGTCCCAAGCACAACCCGAAGCCCACCGATGGCTCCGAGGTCTTCCTGCGTCGCGGCAAGTTCAAGAAGGCGTCCAACATGAACTATGCCATGTGGGTCAGCACCCGTGTTGAGGAGAAACTGCTCGGAGTCCAGCGCTACGAGGGTTGGACGGCGGAGGATGAGGCGGAGGCCTACAAGGTTGCGCTTACGGAGGTCGTCGACTCCGACGGCGAACGTACTTGGGCGGATGGCAATATCCGCATTGGCGACTACATCCTGATCATCGATTCCGACACCCGTGTCCCCACGGACTGCTTCCTCGACGCCGTCTCGGAGATGGAACAGTCGCCACAGGTCGCCATCCTCCAGTACTCCTCCGGCGTCATGAACGTCACCGACTCATTCTTCGAGCGCGGCATTACGTTCTTCACCAACCTCATCTACACCCAGATCCGCTACGCCATCGCCAACGGTGATGTCGCGCCCTTCGTCGGCCACAATGCAATACTCCGATGGGCTGCCATGCAAGAGATCGCGTACGACGATGAAGATGACCAGCGGGAGAAGTACTGGTCCGAAGCGACCGTGTCCGAGGACTTCGACATGGCTCTCCGTCTCCAAACCGCTGGCTACTACGTTCGTCTCGGCGCTTATCAGGGTGATGGCTTCAAGGAGGGTGTCTCGCTCACTGTCTACGACGAGCTGGCGCGCTGGGAGAAATACGCCTACGGCTGCTCGGAACTTATCTTCCACCCGTTGCGCTACTGGTTCGTCCGTGGTCCCTTCACCAAGCTCTTCCGCAACTTCATCACGTCGCGCATGCCCTTGCCGTCGAAGATGACCATCATGGCGTACATCGGCACTTACTACGCCCTGGGCTCTGCATGGATCCTGACGCTGGCCAACTACTTCCTGACGGGCTGGCTGAACGGCTTCCTGGACAAGTATTACCTGGACAGCTTCAAGGTCTACTTCGCCATCATCCTCGTCTTCAGCGCCCTCGGCAATCTCTCGCTGGCCGTGCTCCGCTACCGCATCGGCGAGAAGGGCCTGTTCGCCTCGCTGCTCGAGAACTTCAGCTGGATCCCCCTCCTCACCATCTTCCTCGGCGGCATCAGCCTGCACATCAGCCAGGCCTTGCTCTCGCATCTCGTCGGCATCGACATGAGCTGGGGCGCGACGAGCAAGGAGGCCGAGAACACGACGTTCTTCCAGGAGGTCCCCAAGATCATCAAGCGGTTCAAGATCACCTTCATCTTCTGCATCCTCTGCTCCGCCATGATGATTGTGTGCTCGCACTTTGTGCCGGAGCTGTGGCGCATCAACCTGTTCATCAGCATCTGGCCCCTCGCGACGATCATCTTCGGGCACTTCTTCCTGCCCATCGCGCTCAACCCGGGCTTGATGCGCTTCACTTTCTAAGGTGACATACAACACAACCTTACTTGGCTTTTCTGCGAATACCTGGATGGGATGGGATGGGTTAGGACGGGATGGGAACCTTTCGGTCTGGCGTCCGTCGTCTTCCAGTACGACAACTTGGTCAGCCGTTAATAGAGTATACGATAGATGGATGGGTGTCACGAGACGACTGCTGGAACAGGTAGATGACGGTGATGTCGGGTGGATAGGACAGGTACACACACTATAGATGGACATGATGCTCCCAGAGCACTCTCCGCTGGAAGCAAACGCTGTGAGTCCATCTCAGTCCTTCGAACAAACTGCCTTGCGCACGTGCGTTCCTTCGCAACCTCGGTCCGGCTCTCGGATGAAGCAACACAAATCTTGATGTGTCACGGTGTTCCATATTAAAGTCAATTCGAGGAGATGTTTGGTAGCGTCCAAACAAGTCAATATTGGCAACCAAGCTTCACGCCTGAATGTCATCAATATTCTGCGGAGGCGTTGCTATAATTCTACCGTAGTTCTAGCCGAGATGCTGACTTTCCCGACCATTTGAGTGCTTCGCGCAAATTGACCTTCCTCCGCAGCCACATTCGCAACAGTGGTTGAGGTGGTGGAGCGACAATGGAAGATGGAGGGAAGGAAAGGGGCCTTGGCGCCGGGAACCGCCGCCGCTAGCAGAGCAAGCACCTGGGCATCCCTACAGCGAGCTGCGCGGTCCAGGGAGACACACCAGCTTCCCTGAGCTAACCCCGTGACACTACATGCACCGTCGCGATGGACGAGCTACAAGCGCGACACCGTAAGGAGTTGCGTGATCTGCAGAGCCGGATCACGCAGAAGAAGAAACAGGCGAGCAAGAAGACGCGCAAGGGTGTCAACGATGAATGTGACGCTCTTGAAGCGGACCTCAAGCAACAGCATGCCGCCGAGGCTGCTGCCTCGAGTAGTGATGGTGCCGTTGATACAGAAGAACCTCTTATTGAACAGCTGGGCGAGCTCGAGCTTAAGGTAGACGACCATGATACCTCTGCCCCTGCTAATGGGACCCAGCAGCACGCCGACAATGTGCCATCTGGGGAGCAAGCCAACGTCCCCTCGCAGGGCAAAAAGCCCAACAAAGCCAAAGCGCGGCTGGCAAAGCGTGCCGCCGAGCAAGAGGAGCAGGCACGGCTGGCGGCAGAGGAAGCCAAGGATCTGCCTGATCGTCGCACGCAGGAGCGGCAGCGCATGCTGGAGCACATGACCGAACGCGGGCTGCGAGAGAAGGAGATCAGAGCCGACGGCCACTGCTTGTACTCGGCCGTGGCGGACCAGCTCGAGCAGCTGCAGGTCCCGCTCAGTCCAACTCCGGGCGAGAAAGCTGTGGTGGCGTACAAGGTCGTCAGGGCCACTGCGGCGGATTACATCGAGCAGCACCCCGATGACTTTGTGCCTTTTCTGGAGGAACCGCTGGCGGAGTATCTGCACAAGATACGCGAGACGGGCGAGTGGGGCGGCCAGCTGGAGCTCATGGCGCTGGCGAAGTCGTATGGCGTCGACATCAACGTCTTGCAGGACTTTGGGAGGGTGGAGAAGATCGAGAGTGGTGCGAGCGGGGAGGAGAATGAGATGTGGTTGGGCTACTACAAGCATGGCTTCGGGCTTGGCGAGCACTACAACAGCTTGCGGAAGGTGGGATGAGCTGCATTTCCGTCGTGGGTCAAACAGAACACCACGCCACGAGCGTCGAGGTAGACTCGTTCCGACACAGACAATCAACCGCTCGAGCCTCACAAGGCTTTCCGAGCTTCATACTTCCAGAGGAGGCGCTTTGGCCCTGCTGAAATGGATGTTGCCACGGGCGGACCGTCAACGTAGGCAGACAATCCAGGCTCGGCTACGTGGGTCTGTGCTGTGATCAAAGCCGCGTGCTCGGGAGTTCACGGTGCAGACACGGGGCCGAAGTCAAGCAGACTGTCAGACGGAAAAGGCGTTGAAGTTGCCAGCGACGCAGTATCATGATGGACAGGCTGCGCTCGCGCTCACAAACGGAGGCGAAGTAATTCGACGTCTACGGATCCAAGCCTGCAAGCCTGCGTACAGCTAGGCATATACATTCGAGAATCATTCCAACTCCTGGACGCCTCGCTCATGCCACATCGCAGCTCATTCAGCCAGTCTGCCATCCATTCGTTAGCCAGAGTGCATTTCAGATGTCAACATCACCGTCGACTCACCTGTAGCTGACCACGGTATCTATCCGATGACTGTTGGTCGAGAAACTCCTCAACTTGACACTCTCCGCGTTCTTGACGTCCTTCGCGTCGCTGTCGCCCCACTCCAGCGGCACCTCGCTGTCCGCGTCCGCGTAGACCAGAACATTGAAGGTGAATTGGCCGTCCAGCAGAGGCAGAAAGGAGGCAGACGCCGTGATCTGGCGGAACAGAGCCTGGATCTCCTTCTGCACATCTTCTTTTGTTCTGCTGGATTCGGGGGCCGGTTGTTGGGGAGCGTCGGACGGTGCTGAGTTCTCCTTGTCGCTGGCCGAGGTGGAGCGTTTCTGTTTGCTTGGATCCTGGAAGACGTTCACCTGTACGATTCCAGCTTAGTCTTTGCTAGGAGGACAAATAAGGATGTGGCGTTCTTACGTCGAACTGCCATCTCTCCACATGCTCGCCGGTCTCTTTGCTCGTGACGACGATGACCAGCTTGGAGATCTTGGCCTTTTGCATCCACCGGCTCAGCTGGCCCATGATCTTCTTGATGTAGGCTTTGACTTGATCATCGAGTGACATGGTCATGGGCATGCCGTACTTCTTGACCCTGCAAGCAAGGTCAATCTAAGTCCATCCGGCCTGGCCGCTTGCTTCCTTGGGTTACATGTGCTTACGTGGTGAAGTCATCCGAAGGGTAGACCCCTCGCTGATAGAGGATGGTATTGCAAGCGAAATCGAAGAACTCCACGACCGTCTTGGACGAGCCCTTGAGTGCGAGCTTGTGTGTAGACGAGGGTTTGCTGGCTCGCTCAGTCGCGCTTGGCGGCGGCATTGCTGTGGGCATGTCGGCCAGTGTCTGAGCACACAGTGAGTATGACGGATCAGTCTTGTCGGTCTTCGCCGGTGATTCCCTGTATCTTCCGAATCGATGTCGTTGTCCGTGGCAAAGCTGAGGTTGGCGGACGTGTTGATATGCGGTTGTGAGGGACGACAGAAGTCTTGGCGTCGACCTTGAATCTTGAAGAGCAGATGGAAGTCTTCCAGGACGATTGGAGAATGCCCAATGCAACGATGCTACCCGACGACACATAGCGCTTTTCGCAGTTCGGTGCGTTCAGTCGCGCCCACAACCACTTTCCCGCGGTGCGCCATCCAGCATGGCTACCGCCGCGCCTTCAGTACCACCTATGCACGCCAGGCCGTACCGCTGAAGGTGCAGTCTCAGCTGGAGCGACGCATCGCCGAGATACCAATCGAGAGGTTCCGTAATGTATGAGGACGCGCAACTCGCATGACGGCGGAGAGACGGTGGCTGACGAGCGTTCAGTTCTGCATCGTCGCCCATGTCGATCATGGGAAATCCACGCTCAGCGATCGCTTGCTGGAGCTCACAGGGACGATCAAAGCAGGTGGCAACAAGCAGATCTTGGACAAGCTGGATGTGGAGAGAGAGCGAGGCATCACAGTCAAGGCGCAGACGTGCAGCATGATCTACACGCACAACGGGGAGGATTACTTGCTGCATCTGGTGGACACGCCTGGCCACGTCGACTTCCGTGCGGAGGTCAGCCGAAGTTATGCAAGTTGCGGAGGGGCTCTACTGTTGGTGGACGCCTCTCAAGGTGTGCAGGCTCAGACGGTGTCCAACTTCTACCTGGCTTTTGCCCAGGATCTGGCTCTCGTTCCTGTCCTGAACAAGGTCGACCTGCCATCGGCTGACACGAAGCGGACGCTTGAGCAGCTGGAAGACACATTCGAGCTGGATGCCTCGGAGGCTGTCATGGTCTCGGCGAAGACCGGCCTGAACGTTGAGAAGCTGCTGCCGACGATCGTGGATTTGATCCCCGCCCCGACCGGCAGCGCCGACTCGCCGCTCAAGCTGCTGCTCGTTGACAGCTGGTATGACAACTACAAAGGTGTCGTCCTCCTGGTCCGCATCTTCGATGGACGCGTCCGGCCGGGCGACCGCATTGTCTCCTTTGCCACGGGGTTACAGTACATCGTTGGCGAGGTTGGCATCATGTACCCGCTCGAGACTTCACAGACGTGTCTCAGGGCTGGCCAAGTCGGCTATCTGTTCTGCAACCCAGGTATGAAGCGCATCAAGGAAGCGAAGCTGGGCGACACCTTCACGACGGTCGGCAACGAAAGCAAGGTCAAAGCACTGCCGGGCTTCGAAGAGCCGCAAAGCATGGTCTTCGTCGCTGCTTTCCCGACCGATCAGAGCGACTATGCGCATCTTGAGGAGAGCATCAACCAAGTCACGCTTAACGACCGCAGCATTACCATCACCAAAGAGTCTTCGGAAGCGCTGGGCGCGGGCTGGAGAATGGGATTCCTCGGCACACTCCACTGCTCAGTATTTGAAGACCGTTTGCGACAGGAACACGGCGCGAGCGTCATCATTACACCGCCATCTGTGCCATTCAAAGTCGTCTGGAAGGACGGCAAGGAAGAGATCATCAGCAACCCCAACGACTTCCCGGACCCGCACACGCAGCAATTCCACGGCAAGATCATCGAGCTCCAAGAGCCATACATCACCGCCACCATCACACTGCCTGAAGACTATCTGGGCAAGATCATCGAGCTCTGCGAGTTCAACCGCGGCGAGCAGGTCTCACTCTCCTTCTTCACCGCCACGCAAGTCATCCTCAAGTACCTCATCCCGCTCGAGCGCCTCGTCGACGACTTCTTCGGCAAGCTCAAGTCCGCCACCAAGGGCTACGCTTCTCTGGACTACGAAGACGCCGCGTACCGCAAGTCCAACATCATGAAACTCCAGCTGCACGTCAACAAGGTCCCCGTCGACGCCGTCGCGCGCGTCGTGCACGTCTCGCAGGCGGAGTACATTGGCAAGCAGTGGGTCAGCAAGTTCAAGGAGCACGTCGACCGGCAGATGTTCGAGGTCGTCATCCAGGCCGTCTGCGGGCGGCGGGTCGTGGCGAGGGAGACGCTCAAGGCGTTCCGGAAAGATGTCACGAGCAAGTTGCATGCGGCGGATGCCTCGAGGCGGAGGAAGCTGCTGGAGAAGCAGAAGGAGGGGCGGAGGAAGTTGAGGGCGGTGGGGAACGTGAGCATCGACAACAAGGCCTTTCAGAGCTTTCTTGCAAAGTAGTTCGGGATGCGATGATTGGACCTCTGCCCTTGTCAAGTCGTGCCATCCAGTATGTGTCTGGCGAGGCTTGTGACGCCTCGACAATCGGTCGAAGATGCTACGGTACCTCGATTACAAATCTGTTCCACGCCCGCGAGGCACGGGCCCCGCCGTGATCGCTGACAGCGGAATCCTTTCCGCACATGGACTTGGCACTGCACCCCCTGTCATCATGTTGTGGGCTTGCCGTCTCTTCGGCACCATCGAGCGGCTCGCCTGCTTGACGGCAAGTGTTCTTGTTGTCCTCGTCACCGAAGCTACTGCCAGACGCGCTCCAGTAGATGGCTGGCGCATTGCTCGCGGGCCCTTGGAGTGCCCCAGCACCAGTCACTGTCTGCAGCGGTGCTAAGCTTTCTGGTGTGCAAGATCGTTCGGAAGAGGCAGCTGCTAACCAGATCATGTCGTCCTCCCGATGCAATACCCGATACCGCAGTTGCATCCGGCATGCTGCATGCAAGGTCTGCTCTTGCTCGCAGGCTGCTAATCGGCTAAGACGGCACTGGATAATGCTTGATCAGTTTGAGTGATGGGCAGCTACATTTGATGGGCGCGGTACACCGCACCTACTGCCATGCAGTCAGGGTCACGTACGTGACCTGACGACACCCTCCTCACACACGTAGGTCCTACGATCTCTTTTCTTCTCCCTAGGTACTCCTACAGCCCGGCTCACAAATCTCTTCATCATTACCGCACTCCAAAGGCCGCTCTTAACGCCGTCTGGTTGACTCGAACCTTTTCTGCCCTGTCTGCCGAGATTCTGTCTTTACCCGAGGTCGTGGCCACAGCGAAGATCTGGTCTCTTGAAGGCCTTGAGGCGCACGACTCGTGCTTGCATCTGCCATGGCGGACACAGAAAAGGTCCAGGCGTCGGCATCCCGAGAAGACGCTTCCGCCGCCGCACAAGAAATTGCCATACCGAAAGCCGAAGTCGCCACAACAGACCGACGGAAATCGCACATGTCCTTTGAAGATCCCACGTCTCCTGGATCCAGCTCGGGCGATAGCATCTTGACCGAGTCTGATCATGATCGCCATAGCCACGAGTACGAGAAACGAGGTCGCGGTCTCGCGCCGCATCTCTCACGAACGTCAAGCGCTGGCGCGATTGGCGGTGTGACTGCAACCTCGCTGAACCGAACTTACACTGGCCGGAGTCTTGGAGCGACAAGTACCGGAGGCCTAGACGCAGCGTTCGAAGTCGACTTCACTGACGGCGACCCCGGTGATCCGCAGCAATGGCCTTTGTGGTACAAAGGCCTCTTACTGTTCATCATGAGCTATGGTACGACATGCGTGGTCCTCTATTCGACAAGCTACACCTCCGCTATTCCGGGGATGGAGGCCACGTTCGGCATCAACGATACTCTGGGCGTTTTGGGAGTGACGACTTATCTGTTCGGTATGGCGACGGGAGCTGTCATTCTCGCCCCATTGAGTGAGATGTTCGGTATGGCATACGCGCTCGTAGTGGACATGGACCGCTGCTGACCGAGACTAGGACGTCGACCGATCTATGTAATAGCCTTGGGTCTTTTCGTTTTATTTGTAATACCCTGTGCGGTCGCCACGAACATTGAGGTGTGTCCATGTCGGACGGGATGAGCTTGTCGAGAAGCAACGCTGACGGTGTACGACGTGCAAAGACCATCCTCGTCACTCGCTTCTTTGGCGCCTTCTGCGCCGCCGCCATGATCAGCAATGCACCAGGGACCGTGAATGACATCGTGGATGAAGAGCATCGTGCTTTGGCGTTCTCGATATGGTCAATTGGTCCGATGAATGGGTGAGTAGGATGCAGGCTTCGCTACCGCTACTCACGAGTCAGCTGACACCATTCGAAAGGCCTGTCATCGGACCCGTCGTCGGCGGGTTTGTTTTCCAGTATCTGGGCTGGAGGTGGACCAACTGGGTCGTCATCATCGTGGCGAGTGTGGCATGGATAGTCGTCAGCTTGGTGAAAGAAACATACGCGCCCGCCATTCTACGCAAACGAGCCGCGAAGAAGCGGAAGGAGACTGGTGACGAGAGATGGTGGAGTCGATACGACGACAAGGAAGAGTTCTGGCCGCTGCTCAAGGTCAATCTGTCTCGGCCGTTCGTCATGACGGTGACCGAGCCCATCTGGTAAGCTCCGACCCTGTCATCTGTGTTCTGGTCTTGCTAACGCTCAGCAGCATATTCTGGGACCTCTACATCGCCCTCGTCTATGGCATCCTCTATCTTTGCTTCGTTGCCTATCCCATCGTATTCAGCGAGCTGCGCGGGTGGTCGGCCGGGATGACCGGTCTTGCCTTCTGTGGCATAGGAGTTGGCAGCATGGTGAGATCGAAGTGTACAGCACAGTGATGAGAAACGGTGCTGACGTTGTCCAGATCGTCATCGTCTGCGAGCCACTCATTCGCAAGATGATCAACGCCCACAAAGCAGACCCCGAAAGCGAGACTGGCGATGTACCGCCCGAAGCCATGGTCAGTGTGGTGTGCATTGCGGCCGTCCTCATCCCGGTCGGCGAGATCTGGTTTGCGTGGACCGGCACCCCGAATGTGCACTGGATCTGGCCCATCCTCGCCGGGATTCCGTTTGGCATGGGCAACTGCGGCGTGTTCATCTACGCTACGAACTACCTGGTCTACTCATACGACGTCTATGCTGCTTCCGCCCTCGCCGGCAATGCCGTCTTGCGATCGGTGATGGGTGCGACGATGCCTCTAGCTGGCACATCGATGTACAACACGCTGGGGGCGCACTGGGCAGGCACACTGCTTGCGCTGCTGGAAGCCATCTGCATCCCCATCCCGTTCATCTTCTATCGGTAGTAAGTACAACTCACCCTCGATCGATCAGCAATGTGTACTGATGCCAACAACCTTCGTATCCAGCGGCGGGAAGATAAGACTCAAGTCTGCGTTGATCAGAAGCATGCGAGAGGACAAGGAGAAGCAGAACGCGAGACGGAGGCGGGCCGGAGAGAAGAATCAGCGACGACTGGCAGCGGAAGCCACAATGGGCTCGGGCATGGACACCGGAGCTGCAGTGGATGAGGGTGTCACACTCGAGAAGGACATGGAGAAGGGCGTGGCCGAGACACGTGCTGATTGACTGTTCCGTTATTACCGCAGCGTTTGAGCGACTCGCTATAGACATACATCGGGTTCATTGAATCCGTGGCCCCGGATCTGCAGCTAGAGGCATCGAGAGTCTGTCGAGTACACATATGTACAGACTGAAGCGAAGGACTGTGACAGATGTCGCAGACGACACGTGAAAGTCTTGGCGTCTGCCTCCGCAACTCGGGCCGCGAGCCTTTTGACCTCCATCCATCCGAGGCAATTCCATCTGACGCCTCGCCCATCCAGCCTCGGCCGCGCACATGATGCTGATGATGCACCGGGCTAGGTCGGAGCAAAGGTACGTGACTGTGGTCACGGCTTGGCTCCATAAGAACATGGCAGTCGCCCAGCTACGTGACGATAGATTGTGTCAGTACCACTCTCCTCACGGCCCTGGTTGACTCTCCTCTCTCCCCATCTCATCGCACGTCCCCGTCTGTTCGCAGACCACCAGGCACTCAAACTGGCAGAAAGACTGAAGCAGGTGGTCGCCGCGGTCTCGCACGTACTGCCCACCTCCCTCGCAGCTGGCAGCATGGCGGAACACGACAACGCGGAGGAGCAGCGTTACCAGGATGAGGTCAAGGAGCTGAAGCAGTGGTGGACGGACTCGCGATGGCGGTACACCCGACGGGCCTATACCGCGGAGCAGATCGCTTCCAAGCGCGGTAACCTGAAGATCGAGTTTGCCAGCAATGCCATGTCCAAGAAGCTGTGGAAGACGGTGGAGGAGCGGTTTGCGGTATGCTGCGTGCCAGACTTGACTGGGGCCCCGACTAATCCCGCTGTAGAACCGAGAAGCGAGCTTCACATTCGGTTGTCTGGACCCGGTCATGGTGACGCAGATGGCGAAGTACCTGGATACCGTCTACGTCTCGGGCTGGCAGTCCTCCAGCACGGCATCTGCCACCGATGAGCCTGGCCCAGATCTTGCCGACTACCCTTACACCACGGTCCCCAACAAGGTCCAGCATCTCTTCAAGGCACAGCTATTCCACGACCGCAAGCAACGCCAAGAACGCCTGGAGGTGCCAGCGGCTGAGCGCTCCTCGTTGAAGAACATCGACTTCCTACGACCTCTCGTTGCAGATGCCGACACTGGTCATGGAGGTCTTACGGCGGTAATGAAGCTCACGCAGCTATTCATCGAGAAGGGTGCGGCCGGCATCCACATTGAGGATCAAATGCCGGGCACGAAGAAGTGTGGGCACATGGCGGGCAAGGTGCTGGTGCCCATCAGCGAGCACATCAACCGGCTCGTGGCCATTCGTGCTCAAGCCGACATCATGGGCTCGGACCTGTTGGCCATCGCTCGCACGGACTCAGAGGCCGCGACCTTGATCACCAGCTCCATCGACCCGAGAGACCACCCTTTCATCCTTGGTGCTACGAACCCTGCGCTCCAGCCGCTCAACGATCTCATGCTCGCCGCGGAGGCGGCAGGGAAGTACGGCGCCGAGCTGCAGTCCATCGAAGACGCGTGGACGTCACAGGCAGGGCTCAAGCTGTTCCACGAGGCCGTGGCTGACACAGTCAACGCTGGCGTGCACGTCGACAAGCAAGGCCTGATCACCGAGTTCATGAGGCTGTCCAAGGGCAAAGGCAACTCGGAGGCGCGCGCGATTGCCAAGGGTCTGACCGGCGTCGACGTCCACTTTGACTGGGACTCGCCGAGAGTGCGCGAAGGCTACTACAGGATCAAGGGCGGATGTGCGTACGCGACTGCGCGTGCCATCGCCTACGCGCCGTACGCGGACTTGATCTGGATGGAGAGCAAGCTGCCCGACTACCAGCAAGCGAAGGACTTCGCGGACGGTGTGCACGCTGTGTGGCCAGAACAGAAGTGAGCCCTTGCCTCCCCGTTCGTACACTCCGCCTTATACTGACTTGCCAAATCCAGACTCGCCTACAATCTATCTCCTTCATTCAACTGGAAAGCCGCCATGCCGCCCAAAGAGCAGGAGACCTACATCACCCGCCTCGCCACGCTGGGCTACTGCTGGCAGTTCATCACGCTGGCCGGCTTGCACAGCACGGCGCTGATCAGCAACGCCTTCTCCGCCGACTTCGCCAAGCGCGGCATGCGCGCCTACGGCGAGACGATCCAGGAGCCGGAGATGGCGCAGGGGGTCGAGGTCGTCACGCACCAGAAGTGGAGCGGGGCCAACTACGTCGACGAGCTGCTGCGGATGGTGAGTGGCGGGGTGAGCAGCACGAGTGCGATGGGCAAGGGCGTGACGGAGGATCAGTTCGGGCATTGAGTCTTTTGTATGTGTTGATAAAGATACTATGCGCTGCTGATCTCGTTACCTGTGACGCCGCGGACGTCACTGCGGTGCTCACTCCTCAACGCCACAGCCCGTACGCACATGCTTCCGATCCCTACCACAGCAGTAAGTCGTGACTACGCTGCGGAGACGCTGTGTCGCTAGGCCCCAGCGCCGGCTTCGCGTCGACATCTTCACTACTTGTACCTCATATAGACACGTCACGCCGCGGGTACTCGAACCCTGCCACAGCTTATTCAACTCCGCTGCCTCCTTCGCCGTTGCACAGCCCTTCCAGTCACTCTACAGGACCTTCTCTGCCCGATACTTCTCGCAAGGCAGATCCCAGACATCCGGTCCCAACAGCCTGCACACTTATTGGGGGCCGCCAGCGGCTCCGACCCGCCTCACTAGACACCACGAAGACGGGACTCGCAACCCAAAGCTCACATGACACACATCGCAGGCCCTCGGATCCAGCCTCCCACGCAGTCGTGATGCGGATAGCCCCCCTCGCCCTCCGGCTGCACCACCCGCTGACTTCCTCGCCGCCTGTGCCCGCACGTCTCGCTTCTCTCGCTCGGCGATGATGCGATCGTGTGCCGCGATGTGATCCGCCTCGTTCTCGAGAGCGGGGCTCGATCGTCTCGGGATCGCTGTTGCTATGTGGGCTGTGCTCATACTGCGTTGTTGGCTGCAGTCCCCGTGTGTCCCGCGGGCTTATACCCTTCACCGCTGCCTACCTGCACTGCTCACACTGACAGAGCACAGGTCTCACTGAGTCACATGTAGGCACTGGAAACCGATATCGATCCTCATACTGCGCATCTAATCTGTCGAAAGCATGCCAAGGAGTATCATTACCCATACCCCCACCCCCAGCCAGCCAGTCATGCCCCATTGCCGGATACTCCCCCAAAAGATCCGCCCACCCACCGTGCGCCTTCGAGCCTCGAGTTGAGCAGTCATGTAGCATCGTCATCGTTGGTATCAGCGGCAAACCAAAGCAAAGCACACGCACCAATGAACGCCCCCGCCCCAATCCCACCATCGCCGCCACCGTGGCTGTACGTTAGTAGCAGGGGAGGATTCGAAGCGGCTCTCCTCCCCATTCCCACTCCGTTCCCTTTCTCATCTTCCCAGCCTCGTATGTCGTCGCTCTCCAATTCTTCCTCCGACGCTCCCACCGCTCCTATGCATCTACGCCATCCAGTCAAGCAACTGCTGCGCATAAGGACTCGCCAGGAACGCCGCGGTGCCCAGCCCGCCCACGCCAGCCGCGAAGCCATACTTCGCCACCTCCTTCACGACCCGCATCTTCTTGACCGGCGGCGTAGACGCCACCACACCGCCCTCCGCGACGGGCGTGTTTAGGCTCGCGAACAGCTCAGCCAGACTGCGCGTCCCCGCATCGGACAGCGGGTCGAGATGGGTGAAGTCGCTGTCATTGGTGAATTCATCGGCCTTGCGCTTTGAGCCCGCTGCAGTTGCTGGCGTACTCAAGGGCCCGGCCGCTGTTGCGGGGCCGGTGCTTGGGTACGTAGGGGGCGGCAGGGCGGTCAAGTGGCTCCTGGAGGTCACGCTGTTGGACACCAGCGGCCGGGTGCGCTCGGCGCCTGCGGCAGCAGGGGTAGCGTCGGGTCCCTTCGTCGTATTGAGGAGCTCCATCTTTGCCGCAGGCTGCTCAACCAGAGCCGGGATCGTCATCTTGGATTTGCCGCTCTCGATCGCGGGTACGCCAATTAGATGCTCGTGCGACTTGCTCTGCGTCGCGACACCGTTCATCGGGTAGCTGCTGCCCTCCGTATGCCGCGGAGCACTCGCAGCGTGGTGAGGATAGACCGTGTCCCACCCGACCGCACCGTTCATCGACGAGAAACCGAGCTGGTCCGAAGTAGTGAACCCGGACGTGTGGTTGAGCGTGTGTTGGTTGGGAGCTGGCTGGTATGTGTAAGGCCCCAGCTGTGATTGCGCAGCGACGAACTCGTTGGCGGAGTAAGGGGAAGGGCCATGTAGACTCATGTAATTGCTCGTAGACCTCCCGGATTGCGTGTCCCAGCGATTGCTGCCGAAGGGCTCGGGCGGCGGCGGCGGCCTGGCAGTGAATGAGGCGGCGTGGGCAAATGACGACGGGTATGGCGCGCGTGACGGCGGTGGCGGCGGCGGCTGTGAGCTTGCGATGTGGGAGGTCGCGTAGCCCAGGCTACGAACGGGATCGTATCGACCGACAGAAGGGCGAGGGTAGGAATCGAGGTGCCGCGACCACTCGTGGGTGTTGGTGTCTGGTGGCCCGGCTTGGGCTGAGGTGGCGTGCTGCAGCATCTCGTGCATCTTCGCCCTTGCATCGCGAACCTTCCCGAGCTCGGGCGACTGTTGACTTTTCAGGGGTACGCACTCGCCAAGCTCGGGCGACTGCTGTCTGTTGGAGGTCATCTCATCCGGGCCCTCTTCGTCATCGTCATCGTCTTCATCCTCCTCGTCCTCGGACGCCACCACGCTATCGCCGTCGCAGCCAGACAGGTCCGAAGCGTCACTGTCCGAGAGGTCTTCAGCGTCATCTTGATCGGACGCGGGGGCATCGTTGTCGCTCGAGCCGGACACAAGATCCTCCTCGTCGTCGTCCACGGCCGTTGCCGGAACGACACGAGAACGTGAGCTCTCAGCTTCGCTCCCGGCCTCGTCGTAGGTGTCCTTGACCACCAGAGTCGCGGGCTTCGCTGCTGCTGGCGGACTTGCCTCGCCCGCACCCACGACTGTCCTCGTCATGATCGGCTTCAAAGCCTGGCTGATGAGTGACGACCACCTGCGCTCGCCCCACGGGTTGGTCTTGGGCGCGGCCTGGGAGGCAGACGAGCGGTCATCATGGACAAGATCGATGACGTCCTTGACTGAGGAGGTCGTGGCCTCCTCGACTTCGATGGGCGACTGCTTGGAGCCGAGCAGGGGCCTTGTCATCTCCGGTGTGGTGTCAGCAGACGACACCTTTTTCTCCGCCGCGGAGCCAGCATCGCTAGCATTGTCTGACTCGTCTTCGGAGGTGACATCGGGGGCTACGAAAGTGTTGCTGCACGTAGGCTGCGTCTGCGATACCGGAACATCCTCCTGACGGTCGAAGGTGAGAATGATGCCGTTGTGGGTTTCTAGTGTCGACCTCATCAGCGATCCGATGCGGGGAGAAGCACCACGCTGCCTTCGCTTACCCATTCCGCGCACCACCCTGTCTCCGAGCTGGATCTTGTTGCCATGCCTCAGGACATAGGGTTCGCCGGGCAGCAGTTTGACGCCGTCGACAAAGGTGCCGTGCATACTGTCCAGGTCCGTGACGGTGATCTGCTGATCCCTTGGCTGCTCGGGTCGGTAGTGAAGCCGCGCATGCTGGCGCGAGATGACGGGGCAGTCGAACAGGGCGTTGTAATTGCGGGCGAGCAGCTCTTCCCTGACCTCGGATCGGGAGGCGCGGCCGATGGTGACGGGTTGGGTGGACGAAAGGTCGATGGAGCGCTGGTCGGCGACGGAGCTGTTGGGAGTGAGGCTGATACTGATCTCTGCGCGCGTGTCAGTTGTCCATCGTGCAACGCGGTTGGATGTTGAGCAGACATACTCGAAGCACTGGTGAAGCCTGGGAACACGAAGCGCCCACTGGCGGGATCGTCATCTCTCCACGCCATGCTCGCCGTGTCGGGGCGACTTGGAGAAGTGTGGTCGACGATGGATGGCAAGAGCAGGTGCGGTCAGGCTGTCTCGTAGCAGGGGCGTCGGAGCTTGGGCAGGTGCGATGAAGCGAGAGGGGTGTTGCAGCGGCGAAGTGATGTTTGCCAAGCCTGATGCAGGGTGTCGAATGGACGCCGCTCGAGTGAAGGAGTGCGACGAGCGATGTCCCGAGAGTGTGTGTGCGAGGAGGATGACAATCAAGTCGAGGGAGCGTCGTCGTTGAACTCCAGGCTACAGTGCGGGGCACACCTCAGCTTCGTGATGACCGGTCGCCTTGCCTTCTCGCTTGCGAGCTTGTGAATGCCCGCTCCGCTCGCCAAGCCGCTCACGACATCTAGTCTGTGCAGCAGGTCGAGGCGGTCTTGCCTGCGATGTCGCGTCCGGATATCTTTCTGTGAGCAGTGAGCTGCTCGATGTGAGCGAGACGTGGAAGTGATCAGCGGCGAGCTCGTGATCCTGGTCGCCCACGGGCACTCCCGTTCCGAGATAGTGATTGCCCACTTCCGCGATAAGAGCAGCTCGAGTCAGAATTCGGATTTGGATTATCAGCTGCAGAGTCGGCGGAGTCACGGTGTTGCACCAAACGGCAATGCTCGACTTTCGATAACACGAGCCGTACATCATCGCCGACATGGAGGACGACACGGACATTGCCCACGACTACCCGACCAAGGAGCAGGTCCCCTCGCGCACCCCCAAGCGCATTCGCGCGCTGCAGTTCGGGCTCGCCTCGCCCGCAGACATCGCCGCGCAGTCCGTCGTCACCGTCAACGACCGCTTCTCCTACGACTTAAACGTGGCACGGGAACCGGGGAAGCCCCGCGTCGTCACCAAGTACGGGCCCCTCGACGAACGGCTGGGGACGAGCTCGAAGGGAGGCATTTGCGCGACCTGCCAGCTGGGCCTGAAGGAGTGCAACGGCCACTTCGGCCAGGTCAAGCTCGCCTTACCTGCTTTTCACTATGGCTACCTCAAGAAGATCATGGAAGTGCTCAGCTGCGTCTGCAAAGACTGCAGCCGGGTCTTGCTCGCCGAGAAGGAGCGACGGGTGGCCCTCAAACAGCTCCGTCGGCCAGGGCTGGACAGCCTGAGGCGCACGGCTCTGTGCCGGAAGATCGCCGCCGACTGCAAGAAGAACAAGGTCTGTCCGCAGTGCGGCTCCTTCAATGGGCCTGTAAAGAAGGTCCCTGGTCATCCGATTAAGATGTTCCACAACAAGTTCGCCCAATACATCAATAGCAACGCCAAGAGCAAGCAAAAGCCAGCCGACATGGTCGCGTTCGAGGAGTCTTTCACGACCGCGCGGAGCAAGAGCGCCGAAGTCGAGCGCAACATGCGACGTGCAGCCGATGATCTGACCCCTTTGCGTGTCCTCAACATCTTCAAGAAGATCCCCGACATGGACGTGGAGGTGCTAGGCATGGACCCGCACAGCAACGGCCGCCCGGAGTACATGCTGTGGACGCATATACCGGCCCCGCCCATTGCCATCCGGCCCTCGGTCGCGCAGGAAGGCGCGACGACGGAAGACGACATCACGAACAAGCTGGGCGACATTGTCCAGATCAACCTCTACCTCAAGTCCGCGCTCACGGGTGGCCAGCCCATCCAGAAGGTCATGGAGATCTGGGAGTATCTGCAGGTGCAAGTCGCCATGTACATCGACGGCAATCTGCCCGGTCTGGGCCGGGACAGTCAGTGGGGCAAGATGATGCGCGGTTTCTGCCAACGGCTCAAGGGCAAGCAGGGTCGCTTTCGCGGGAATCTGAGTGGGAAGCGGGTGGACTTCTCAGGTCGGACAGTCATCAGTCCGGATCCCAACCTGGGCATCGACGAAGTGGCCGTACCGATCCGTGTGGCGACGCACATGACGTACCCGGAGAGGGTGACCAAGCACAATCAGGAGAAGCTCAAGAATTGCATCTTGCGCGGCACGCAGAAGCATCCCGGCGCGAACCACGTGATCAAGGTGCGCGACAACCGCAAGATCATGCTCAAGATGGTGGAGGCGAAGGGCGACCTGACGAAAGTCGCCGATCGCCTGGAGATTGGTGATGTCGTGGAGCGGCATCTCGAGGACGGCGACATCGTGCTCTTCAACCGGCAGCCCTCGCTGCACAAACTCTCCATCCTCTCCCACCGCGTGAAGGTGCGACCGTGGCGGACCTTCCGACTCAACGAGTGCGTGTGCAATCCGTACAATGC
>JAWDJV010009446.1:0-48352 GCA_033119285.1 Teratosphaeriaceae sp. CCFEE 6253
GTATCAGGCGTGGGCCTACAAGATTGATTACTCGAGGGTGAATGAGTTCGGGCAGGGTGGCGATGAGGAGGGGACGGAGGAGAAGGTGGCGAGCCAGCCGTTGAAGGCGCCGCCGGGGCAGAGCGCGGATGCGGAGAAGAAAGGTCTGGAGGAGGTGAAGGGTGCTGTGGCGAGGGGTGAGGCTGCAGTAAGCAGTGGGGCGCAGAAGGGGAGTGCGAAGCGGAGGAAGGTGTGAGCGGTCATCGTGCGGCTTGGCTAGATGACTGGAGTGTACATGCTTGGTGTGTACATGTACACATGCAGCGCTGAAATGTTGCATGACTTCTCTGTGCCTCGTAGCCGCTTAGTCGAGACATCCAGCAACAAACCTGGAAGATCAGCCCGAAACGAAGCACATGCCAATGTGGGATCTCTGGCAACGTCTCTGGCAAGTGCGATCACCCACTGGAAGATGCGTACAGCATGCCGCAAGTGTCCTGATCGATGTGCTGGACAACCATCAGCACAACGAAGCGAGTACATGTATGTGTTGACGCACACCCAGTTCCGCGTCGTCGTCACTCTCGTGGCTGTCGCGTGAGCTGACATGTGCGCTCCCGCAGCTCCTCCTTCCACGTGAAGTGAACGCTTCCTTCCCAATCCGACAACTTGGCGCCGACTGCCTGCACGTCTGTCGATCCGCATTTCCCAACCCCCAAACAACTTCCGACTCGCAACCTCCCTCGTTCCTTTCAACATCTTGAAGTCACGTAGCGCGACGCGATCTCTTTCGCAAGTGGTGCATCTTACTCGCATACTGTGTACGCCATCTCGTCAGCTCTACTAACTCGACCACGTCCGGCGCGTCACCGCCACTTTCCAAACAGACCGCGTAGAGCCGTGATGGCTTTCACCGGCTCACCCACGAAGAAGAGGCTGGGGGCTTCATTCAAGATCTTCGAGGATGGCATCAGTGGAGACGCGGAAGTGAGTTCACTTGTGCATCGCCGCTCCCGAGTGAGCTTAGATCACTGATTGGCATCTTCAGGGCCTCAAGCCTAGCCCGAGTGCGATGCCGCTGCCACTCAGTGCATCCAAGCTCGTCAACCAACAGTTTGTTGCCAGTCCGAAGGTGCGGCGTGGAGCGTGCTGCTTGTTGCTGGTCGATGCTGACCACGGAGCAGAAGATGAAGTTTGACCAGAACCCCGTGGACGACTTGCTTGCTAGATTGACCGAGCAGCAATCTCTGCTGAAGCGCCAGAAGTCCGAAGCCGAGAACATCTTCGACGACAGCTCGTCCTCCGGCACGAACCCGTACGCCAAGACGCCGCCGATCGAGGCTGATGGCCGTCCGGATGCTGCTGAGGTGCTCCACCTCAAGAAGGAGCTCGAGTTCGCCAAGGAGCGCATGGCTCAGATGGACCTGCAGCTCACTCACCATCAGCAGGAGCGTGCCCCTCAGAACGAGCTCGACAGGTTCACCCAGTCCCAGATCGCCCGCCACACGGTGGAGCAGGCCATCGGCTCGCCATTCCCAGCTGCTCAGCACCTCGCCATGAACATGGGTCCGAGCTACACTCCTGCGCCGGGTGCAATGCCAGCTCACTTCGGCTACGGCGGAGATGGTGCCATCCTCGAGCCTGCACCCCTGATCCCTAGGCCGGGATCTGGATTCCAGTACCAGCAAGGCTACACTCCGCCCATGACTCCGTTCGGCTACCCTCAGGGCTCCATGGGCATGCCGAATGCAATGCCGCAGCGTCAGCCTCCGCGTCCTCGCTCCAGGCTGTCGCCTGTCGCCCAGGAATTCGGCTACGGCCCATGGGGTGCTCCCGTCGCACAGCAGCCGGCCGTCACGTACATGAGTACCACTGAGCCACTCAACTACCGCCGTCTCCTCGATCGCAACATGAGCTGCAACTGGCGTTACATCGTCGACAAGATCGTGTGCAACAACGACCAGCAGGCATCGATCTTCCTGCAGCAGAAGCTTAAGGTCGGCACACCTGAGCAGAAGTTTGAAATTGTCCAAGCCATCATCGACCAGGCATACCCGTTGATGGTCAACCGCTTCGGCAACTTCCTCGTCCAGCGCTGCTTCGAGCATGGTACACCAGAGCAGGTCGTCGCCATCGCCCAGGCCATCCGCGGCAACACCCTCAACCTCAGCATGGACGCGTTCGGCTGCCACGTCGTCCAGAAGGCCTTCGACTCCGTGCCCGAGGAGTACAAGGCCATCATGGTGCACGAGCTGCTCCGCCGCATCCCGGAGACAGTCATCCACCGCTACGCCTGCCACGTCTGGCAGAAGCTGTTCGAGCTTCGCTGGAGCGACTCGCCGCCTCAGATCATGAAGTACGTGAATGAGTCGCTGCGCGGTATGTGGCACGAGGTTGCCCTCGGCGAGACTGGCAGCCTCGTTGTCCAGAACATCTTCGAGAATTGCCTGGAGGAGGACAAGCGTCCCTGCATCACCGAGGTTCTGGCCAGCATCGACGTCGTCGCTCACGGTCAGTTCGGCAACTGGTGCGTGCAGCACATCTGCGAGCATGGCTCCGTCCCGGACCGTGCTCGCACCATCGACCACGTCATCCGCTTTGCTGCTGAGTTTAGCATGGACCAGTTCGCCTCCAAGGTCGTCGAGAAGTGCCTCAAGGTCAGCGGTACCGAGTTCCTCGACCGCTATCTTGACCGTGTGTGCGAGGCCAATCCCGAGCGCCCGCGCATGCCGCTCATCGACATCTCCGGCGACCAATTCGGCAACTACCTCATCCAGTACATCCTCACCAACGCCGACCCGCAGCGTCGCGAGGTCGTTGCCGCTCATGTCCGCAAGCACATGGTCTCCCTCCGTGGCTCCAAGTACGGCTCTCGTGTCGCCATGCTCTGCTGCAACCCGGCGTACACCACTCGCCCAGGCCCCCCGGTCGCCATGCCGCCAAGCCGCAGCAACACCCGCTATGGCGACTACTTCGGCCCTGAGGCTCCTCGCGGCTACTCACAGGAGCGTCCGTACAGCGGTGGGCCTCGCGGCGGCTACGCCAACTACCGCTAGCCCATCTTTACAGCAGCCTCCACGAATTGATCTCGGCCACCTACATCGCTAGCAACCACTGCGATTTTATCCAGGCGCACGAAGACGCATCTTGCTCACCTACGCCTCACCACATTGTGCGACATCAAAAGCATCGAAGCCTGCAATCATCGTTCCGCACTTATATTGGAGCTGCCGCCACACATGCACTGATTGTCTGTTCGCTTTCTACGCCGGAGCTACGCTGGGGTGACGTGATCATATCCCAGCTGTTGGATCGGGACGGGCATCTGTTCTCTTCGGGCAGCGAGATTGCTGGCCAGCTTGCAACGTAATGGCATCATGACTATTTGCTGGGATCTCCGCGTACTGATACTGTCTTGTTGCATCGTTCTATGGGCGTAAGGAGGGAGAGAGGGGATGGGCGAATGGCGAGGCTTCGGCCGCCGCTGTGATGGACAGGCTGGCTGGCAGTAACGGGTAGTGTTTAACGTGCTGTACTTTAGGTATTCAAAAGTCGCTCCTTTCGTGCATCTCGTGCGGTGGAATAGAGGGAAGGAACAGTACATGAAGATGTACATGTTTCACTACCTTGCAGAGTCGCCCGTCACACCTCCTCGTGGGGAAGCTGACTAGCGCGCTGTTTCGCTTGTGCCTGCCGCTCCCAAGACATCGCTACGAAATCGCGCCAGCGCAGCCGAACCAATACAACGAATCTGGTGATCGCTCGCCCCGTTGACTCGTGACAGTGCGGTGCAGCGAGCTACCGGGTACCGAGCACATCGTCACGGTGTGGCGTCATCAGTATGGCAACTCTTGCACCCAACGGTGAGACTCGAGGCAGTCGACCGGGCTCAGGTCCACGACATCCCACGGCCCCCTCAGTCATGAACGGCCACTTCGCCGGCGTGGGCGAGAATGCCTCTGCCGCGGACTTCGAGCATGGCGTGCAGATCGTGGATCACGAGAAGAACTTCAATGAGAATTTGGGGGCTTACTTGCAGATGGAGGGGATCATTCGGGCTGGGTTCAACTACCACCTCATCAGTGTGTTCGGGAGCCAGAGCACAGGCAAGAGCACACTGCTGAATTATCTTTTTGGGACCGAGTTTGGGGTCATGAGCGAGCAGGAGCGGCGGCAGACGACAAAGGGGATCTGGATGAGCAAGAACAAGAAGAAGTCGGGCAGTGGGGAGGGCAGCATGGCGGAGAACATCCTGGTCATGGATGTGGAGGGCACGGATGGGCGGGAGCGAGGCGAGGACCAGGACTTCGAGCGGAAGAGCGCGCTGTTCGCGCTGGCGACCAGCGAAGTGCTGATTGTGAACATCTGGGAGCACCAGGTCGGGCTGTACCAGGGCGCCAACATGGGCCTGCTGAAGACGGTCTTCGAGGTCAACCTGCAGCTCTTCCTCAAGAACGCCAAGAACGTCACGCGCAGCCTGCTCTTCTTCGTCATCCGCGACCACCTGGGCACCACGCCGCTGTCGAACCTCCGGCAGACGCTCGTCCAGGATCTGCAGCGGATCTGGTCGGGTTTGAGCAAGCCGCCGGGGCTGGAGAAGAGCCAGATCGAGGACTACTTTGACTTTGGCTTCGTGGCGCTGCCGCACAAGATACTGCAGCCGGAGAAGTTCGCGCAGGAGGTGCAGAGGCTGGGGACGAGGTTCAGGGAGGGGTACAAGGACCCGAAGAAGGCGGGGCTGATGGACGAGCAGTCCGAGCCGATCTTGTTGTCGCAGTACCATCGGCGGATACCGGCGGATGGGTTCCCGATCTATGCACGCGGTGTCTGGGAGCAGATCGACAGTAACAAGGATCTTGATCTGCCCACGCAGCAGGAGCTGCTGGCACAGTTCCGGTGTGACGAGATCTCGAAGGAGGTCCTCGTGCCCTTTGACGAGATCATCACGCCACTTGAGGAACAACAGGCTCAGGCCGTCGCTGCTGGAAAGCCTTCCATCATCGCCAAGCTTGGCAAGGTGATGGCTGGTGCTCGAGCAACACTGCTTGCCAGCTTCGAGGAGGAGGCAAGTCGGTATCACAAGGGTGTGTACAAGCGGAAGCAGACGGAGCTGGAGGGCAAGGTGGATGGCAGGCTGAAGGCATTGTTCCAAGGCCAGATGACTTCCGTGCACAAGAGAGGGATCAATGACTTCAGCGAGGCCGTCACGCAGGCGGTGAAGGCGGGGCAGAAGAAGGGCAGCAACTACGACTTCCACAAGATCGTGCTGTCGGAGAAGGAGAAAGCGCTCAAGCGGTTCGAGGCTGACGCACAAGGGAGTCTGGTCACCGGTACACCTTGGAGCGACTACAGATCTCAGCTCAATCTATATCGGAAAGAGCTCGATGAGGTGTCAGGCCGGTTGCGCAAGGAGGAGATGCGGCGGTTGGCCAATCGCAGCGAGCGATGGGTCCGTTCCAAGCTGGACGAGAGTGTCGGCCTCGAATTCAACAAGCTCGGGTCCGGCCGCGGCGGCTCCGGCGCACCCGCCGAGGGCCAGAAGCCCGCCGAGCGAGACCTCTGGGACCGCATCTGGACCGTCTTCACCGAGACCGTCTCGCACGCCGAATCGCGCTTCACGGACCGCGCGCGCAGCTTCGACGCCAGCCCAGACGAAGTCGAGGTGGGTCTTTGGCGGCTCCGGCGGAAGTCATGGGGTGCGCTGCGCGGCAAGATCGACGAGGAGATGATGGAGGGCAACCTCCTGCTCAAGCTGCGCGAGAACTTCGAGGACCGCTTCCGGTATGATGACGAAGGCGTCCCGCGGATCTGGCGGCCGACGGACGACATCGAGGGCATGTACACGCGGGCCCGCGAGGGCACGCTCGAGCTCATCCCGCTGCTGGCGCGGTTCCGGCTGGCGCGGACGAGCAGTCCTCCGCCACTCGATGCCTGGATTGGGGACCCGCCGGCGAATGTCACGTCGGCGGATGAGGAGGATCTGCATCCCATCGGCGGCGTAGACGAGGACGAGGCCAAGACGCTCGAGGAAGAGATGACGATCCTGGGTGATGCGAAAGCGCAGGACCTCTCCACCCGCTTCAAGAAGACCGCCGACGGCGTCTACATCGAAGCCAAGCGCAGCGCGATCGGCGGCATGACGCAGGTCCCGCTGTACTTCTACGGCCTCCTGCTCGCGCTTGGGTGGAACGAGATTGTGGCCGTGCTCCGGAATCCGGTGTACTTTATCTTCTTGATCCTGCTGGCGGCGGGCGCGTACGTGACGTACACGCTGAACCTGTGGGGTCCGATGCTGCGGATGACGAACGCGGCGAGCTCGCAGGGGGTGGAGATCTTTAGGGAGAAGCTGCGGGAGTTCTTGGAGAGTTCAGAGACGGGGCGACAGGCGATTGGGATGAGTGGGGCAAAGGTGCAGGAGAGTATTGGGTGAGTTGCGGCGTCTGTGTGGGACTCGATGTGATAGATGCTGACCTTCCTCACAGCATGGACACGCTGCACACGAACGGCACGACAAAGGCGAAAGCGCCGAAAGAAGATGACATTGATGAGATCTGAGCGTTGAGCATCCATATGTAGAGGCGCACAAGGCCAGGTACCAGCCCCAACGAATACCAGGTCCTGAGATTTTGCAGCAGACATGCGCACGCCCTCTTTTGAACCGTGTGTACGTGTGTGTAGCGCGTATTGTCGAACCACTTTATCGCCGATAATTTCGCCCTTGATGCCAGACGCCAACAGCGACGAGCGCCCTTGCAGACACGACAGTACGAGGCAACACACGCCATATTGAAACGCAGTCGGCCTACTCTGCCAGCTTGTGTCAGTCCACGAAGCCAAGTCAGCGAAGTGTACTTCGTCGATACCCAACTTATCAGTCCTAGCTGAAGTATGAGTTCCTGGACACATTCCACCAAGCATCAAAGTATCCCATCGCAAGCGAGCCCTCCAGCCCCTTCCACAGCATCGTCGGATCCGCCACCACAAAGTCCGGCTGTCCGGTCCCTGTCATCAAGGGCACGAGCCTCGCCGCAATGTCCAGTCCTTCCGCGTCGGCGCCCCAGACCACGAGCTCGAGTCTCTCGTCGGGTAGGGGTTGCAGCCAGATAGCTGCTAGATGGTTGGTCGTGGGGTAGGCGTGCAATACGTCGTGATCGCGGATCTGGATACGGTTGTCCAGGATCTCGAAGGCGGACTGGAAGCCATTGGGCGCTTCCGGGAGGTCGGCACCGATGGCTAGGCTGATGAGATTGGCTCCCTTGACTGCCTTGGCCTTTTCATAGTCGCCGGTGATCCTGGTGTCGGCGGCGAAGTACTGGCAAAAATTGCGCGAGATCTGCAATGCGACGTGTTTCGCTGCCACCGAATGGTGCGTGATGGCGAATGCTGATTTAGTGCGCAGGATGGCGTCGATAGCACCCAGCTGCGATCCTTGTCGCGGTGGGAGGTAAGGTATCGCGCTGCTGCCTAGTCGCCACTCGCCATTCTCCTTCGTTGCAATTCTGTCAGCCTCTTCGAATGAGGACAATTTGGTCATGTTCTGGCCGTTGACACTCAGGAAGCTGCAATCCCGGAACCACGCCGGGATGCGGAAGGACAGTAGATTGGAGTCTGTCAACACGCAAGCCAAGGTGAGTGGATCGAACTCGACGTGGATCTTGCCCAGCTGACCCGGATTCGCGAGCTGGAGGATCTCCATGCCGTGCTTCGTCACGGTGCCTTGCCCGGCGGAGATCACAGTGAACTTTCTCAAGTTGACCGGCGCCTTTGCTACTGCTGGTCCGCCGCTATTGAGGTACCAGCGTAAGAAGTGCTTCACCGGCTCCGTAGTCATGACGCCGTCCCACCAATGCGGCTTATCAGGCATCTCGACGTAATCGCTCGCCGCGCCAGCCTGCTCAATCATCTGGCTGAGAAGCCGGGAATGGTATGGCGGCACATTGTCGTCCGCTTCCCCATGCTGCTGCAGAATCGGGATATCCTTGACATTCTCCAGCAGCAGCTCATGCCGATAGCTGTTCAGCGCGGACTGCATCACCGCCACCTTGCCCGGATCTGCGGCATGCCAGAGACTGTACGGCACGTAGCTCTGGATCGAGGAATACCCGGATAGAGGCGCGGCGGCGATGATCTTGTCGGGTTGATGCGTGAGTGCATACCAGGCCCCTTGTCCACCGTTGGAATGGCCCATCACGAGCCAGCGATCGATGTCCACCCCGGGGCCTTGCCAGTCGACTTGCTCGATCCAGGCTGGGATCGCATTTATTGCGGCTTCGACATCGGCGAAGCCCCAGGTGTGCCAGTCGTCGCCGCTCCATGGGGTGACGCCTGTCGGGAAGAGGGTCCAGGCACAGAGGTCTGGTAAGGCGTCTAATGAGTGCTTGACCATATCGCTGTCTGCTTCGAGTCCTGCACCGTGTAATGCTAAGAGGACAGGTGCGGACACATTGTCACTTTGCTCGCAGTGCGCATTACGGGACGGCGGTCTGAGAATGGCATACGACACGATCCCACTCGGATGCATAAAGGTCACCTTCTGCGGCGCGTACAAGTCTCGAACTTGTGGCAAAGCATAAGCGAACTCTGCTCTCGCGAGCTGCGCATCGCCGAGGCGATACCTGATCGTGACTCGGAGCGGCTTCCCGCCTGTCGGTGGCACGCACGCAATCCGGAACGCGACAGGTCTTGTCTGCCCGGCGGCAATTGTGAGAGGTAAGGGTTCGAGGACGTCGGTCTCGCATTGGTTGTGGTTGCCTTCGATGCCGTAGATGTGGGCGTCCAGTTGAGCATCATTGCGCAGCGTGACCGACGCGTACGGGCTGGCGAACGGGCTGTTGATGTCGCCAATCACATCGGAGATCAGGACGCCGGAATATGGGTTGTACCCGCCGTTGATTTCGGGCAGCACTGTTTGCAGAACTGCTCCCTGACCCTGCAGACGAAGCCGGATGGCCAAGCCAGGCTCCCCAACAGCACCGTCGCGGCGCACTTCCCGAACGAGACGGACATCGATCCTGTGTCGGCCGGGGTGAAGGTGCAACGTCGTGGCCGCTCTCCCGTACCCATAGTAGTCACCGCCGAAATAATGCAACCCATCCACCCAGAACTCGAGCACATGGCCCGGGTGGAGCGCGAGCGTGATCTCGCCCACGCCTTGCGCGACGATGATCTCACCCCGAGCCCAGCCTTGCCACTGCAGGGCAGGCCAGCCGTAGACGTCCTGCAGTGATCGCCAGTCGATGTTTGGGAAGCTGATGCTGAGGTCGGCGCTGGCCTGTTGCGTCTGTCGTGTGTCTGACAGGGTCGCTTTGACCGTTGACCAGGAGATCGTTGCATTGAAGGCGAGGGAGCTCTTGAAGGTCGCTTGGTCATTGTACTCCAAGGCTCGGAAGCCGCCGTGTAGCTCTAACGGGTCTGCACCCCATACTGCTTCTGTAGAATCTGTCAGCTAGAGTACGCAAATGAGTGGAGATTTGCGGACCTCTTGTGCCAATCTGGAAAGGACCTAGTATCTGCCAATCTTCAGAGAATTGATATATAGGGGCGACATCCGCATTGATCTCAGTCGGCGCAAGGCCAATGGCTTGCTGCATTGCACCACTGTAGTGCGTGAGCAGCGTCCATACCCGTGATACGAACATCGCGGCGATCTTATGCGTTGCCGCATTGCTGAGAGAGCGGTCGTGGCATCAATCAGGACCGACGCCTAGGAGGAACGCTCGGACATCGTACACGGGGCTTCCGCATTGAGATGATCAGCGAGCTGTCATGACGCCTTGCTACTACATGTACCACTGACACCTTCTTCATGCTCTGCCCAAGACGATCGTAGACATCCTGGACATCTCGCGAGGTTCCTGTCCGGATATGAAGCTTGGGGGCGACATTCCCCAACCCCGTCCCAGCACCCCGGTTCGGCGTTGAACTGCATCGGCTTGTGACAGAGCACAAGCCCACTCCGTACAGCTCGTGGATCCTAGATTACGCCAGCCACAGTACCCTCGTCCGAGAGACAGGTCAACGTGGCACGATAGCCTCCGCCTCCTCTCTCACTCCACCTCACATCATGGCACCTCATGCGACGGGTCCAGAGCGCCGGCGCTCCTCCAGCGCATCCGCGAACCCCCATCGCAACTTCAAATTCCCGCCGGCGGAGAAGTTCCCGCGCTTCTCGCAGGACCACTCGGTCGAAGACTTCCACGAGGAAGCCCTGGAGGACATCTCGGAGATCTCCTCGCGCATCCCGCGAGACCGCACGCCGAAGCCGCTGGGCAATGGGCTGCCCAGCGGGCTACACTCGAGCGAGCGATGGCCCGGACGGAGGTCGTCGCGAGGGCGCGATTGGAGCGCTCTGACGAATGGCTCGGCGGGTGGAGGGGGCAGGCATGGCAGGCAGAAGAGCTTGAGCGAGGCCATCAAGACGGTGCGCACGCGGAAGATGAGCATTAGTGAGAACGCGGTGGAGATAGCGGACTCGCTTAAGGCGCCTGTGTCGATGAGACTAGTTGTATGTATAACCCACGAGATAGTGAATGAGAGAGATGCTGATCGCGCATCAGGTCCTCTGCGGCGTGTGGTACGCGACGTCGATCCTGACCAACACCTCCTCCAAAGCCATCCTGACTGCCCTGCCAAGACCCGTGACCCTCACCATCGTCCAATTCATGCTGGTCTCCTTCTGGTGCCTCTTCCTCTCCTGGCTCGCGAAGCACAACGCCGCCGTGCGGAACACCATGCCCGTCCTCAAGAACGGCATCCGCAGACCAAATAAGGACATCATCATGGCCACCCTACCCCTGACGGCCTTCCAGATCGGCGGCCACATCCTCAACTCCGACGCCATGTCGCGCATCCCCGTCTCGCTCGTCCACACGATCAAGGGCTTGTCCCCGCTGATGACCGTCCTCGCCTACCGCGCCTTCTTCAACATCCGCTACTCGACCCCGACCTACCTCTCCCTCGTGCCCCTCACCCTCGGCGTCATCATGGCCTGCGCCACGAGCTTCCGCGGCAACCTCCTCGGCCTGCTCTACGCCTCCGGCAGCGCCATCCTCTTCGTCACGCAGAACATCGTCTCCAAGACCCTCTTCAACGAGGCCGCCAAGGCCGAAGCGGACGGCACCCCCGTCACCCGCCGCAAACCCGACAAGCTCAACCTGCTCTGCTACTCCTCCGGCATGGCCTTCCTCATCACCTGCCCCATCTGGCTGTGGTCCGAGGGCCTCTCCATCGCCGCCGACTACGTCAGCGACGGCTCCATCGCCCTCCGCCAGCGGCCCGGCTCGCTGGACCACGGCCGCCTGGCGCTCGAGTTCCTCTTCAACGGGACCTTCCACTTCGGGCAGAGCCTGGTGGCGTTTGTGCTGCTGGGCATGGTGTCCCCCGTCACCTACTCCGTCGCGAGCCTGATCAAGCGCGTCGTGGTGATCATGTTCGCCATCGTCTGGTTCGGGGTCCCGATGACTACGATTCAGGGCCTGGGATTTGGATTGACGTTCCTCGGGCTCTACCTCTACGATCGCACGAGCGATGCGGCGAAGGCGGATAAGCGGGCAAGGGAGAAGGGGGAAAGCGATGCGCCGCTCTTGCCACTGAACGTGACGGATACGAAGAAGAGCGATGGGCCGGCTTACTTGAACTCGCCGATCACGGCCACGGAGGACTTCGGTCAGCGATACTTTGCGGGCAGCAATGGGTATGCGAATGGTGATGCCGCCGGGAGCGGGCCGGGCAGACCACGAGGAAGAAGTACGGCGACACCGCCGAATACGAACAGTACGCCGTTCTCACTGCCGATGGGCACGAAGGCGGAGGAGACGTGGAATGCGGGTGACGGCGTTGGGAGGCACGAGGTCGCAGCTGTGAGGTAGCCAACATAGATCTAACCTGCATTGTTCCACTTCCGCACTCCTGTCAATCGCCAGTCCACAAGATGATATCCAACATCTGCTCCAACAGATGATTCTTAATCCTCTTCAGCTCGCCCCGCGCCATCTGGCCCCCGAACTCCATGGCCAGGCACCGCGCCTTCCAATCAATCTGGTCCTCGCGCAAGTCCGCATCGCCTCCCCGTTCGAGCCCCGCCACAGCAAGCATGGACTGCTTCAGCGCGACCTCCCCGGAGATGCCAAGCTGCTTGGCGATCACCATCGCCTTCCTCAGCATGGCATCGTGGCTGTCGTCGTCGAGCAGCGGCGGCAGCGTCGCGAGCGTCAGGCCCTTCATCTCGAACGCGCCGTTGCAGCCCGCCATCGACACGGTCCACGACAAGTCGAAGACCTCCCGGATCTCCTCCGCGGTGTCCGCCTGCGCCGACACGATCTCCTCGTAGCCGTCGCGATCCACGCGGAAGCGGGCGACGTTGATGTGCTTGCCGTGGCTTGTGGCGGGGCCCAGCGGCACGTTGAGCTGCTCGCCCAGGCCGAGCCACGATGCGGCGGTGAGGCGGGCGATGTCGTCGTGGGGTTGCTCCGTGTCCTCTTTAGGGATGCCCATGCGTTGCAGCACGGCGTCCGCAAGCCGCTTCGCCTCGTCGCCGTTCAGGCGCTGTTTTCGGCCGACCACAGTCGCCCGCAATAGGTCGTTCGTCAGCACCCTCTTCAGCACCTCGTACGCGAAGCCCGGTAGCTCTCGGTCGGTAGACTGCCTGTTGCTGGCCACTCTCTGCTGAGACAACAGGCCTGCAGGTAGAGACGGAGCTTGCTCAATCGACGGAGTATACGTCGAGCTCTGGCCCTCGCTGTCATTCGTCTCACCATTCAGAAGCACTCTGGGTGGAGGCGTTGCCAACCGTACAGGGCCACCAGTATGCTGCGGCACTTGCAACGAAAGGCGCTTCGCCGGTCTTGACCCATCACTCTGACGGCTCGTGGGCGCTGGACGCTTCGCCGTTTGCGGAACAGACTCTGACGATCTCTCGGACACAATCGAAGCATCTGGTGTAGGTGCTGCGGCCACAATGTTCGCTCTCTGATGGCCAGGATCGACGGGAAACGTACTGAACGGCCCGTCCTGCGCACTGCGATTCGCCGGTGGCCGTCCGCGAGGCTTCGATCCTGGCGCACTTGATGACGGCCACGCACTCGACACAGCTGGCCCGTGCTTTCTCCTTCTGCGAGCAGCGGGAGCGATGGCGGATTTTGGTTCCCCCTCGAAGGCTGCTTCGATGTGCGCCGCCATCGAGGTAGGCTGGGCAGTCATAGGGTGTGGTGTGGCTACATGTCGCGCCTCATCCCGCAGCTGCCAGCGAAGATGCGACGGACCTGTCGCAGTGACGGCGCTTTGAGTATCATTTGGCCTGTTTGCCCAGGGTGCGAACGTCTGAGGCGTGACTGCAGATGCTATAGCCCAAGGATCATTGTTACCGCCGGGATGAGCACTTTGCGGAAATGCGGACAGCCCCAGACCATGGAACTGCTCGCCTACGTCGAGCTTGCGTTTCTTCGTTGAGCCGTCCTCGCCGTCCTCGTCGCCTTCAGCGTCCGGATTGCGTCGACGACCACGTTTCGGTCGGAAGGATGGATCGAGGGCTCGGATAGCTAGGTCCTCCTCCGCCAGCACGCCATCTCTACCCTCTTCGGGAATAGGATCGCTCGGTGGCGGGAGGTTGGTGAAGTACGAGTGCTCCTTGCCCAGCAGATACTCGAAGAATGCGTCGATGTGCATGGCATGCATCCAACGCTTCAGTCTCACGGTGTACTGCTGCACCTTCTGAACGCTCTGCCCTTTGCTGACGTCCGGTGCCTCGACGCCGAGGTCGAGAGCCAGCTGGCCCCAGGTCTTGATCTCCTTTGCGTCGAACTGCCTGATCAGCTCCCAGAGGCGGTACGTCTCGAACTCCTTGCTGTCGCTCTTGGGCGAGTTGTTGAAGCTTGTCCGTAAAGTCTCGGCATCTACGTTGAGGGCAAAGTGCGGATTACAGTACAGGATGAACGAAACATAACCGTCTGTGATGTTGCTCTGTGTCACCTGTTGAGATGGTAGAGAACGATCCTGCGGTCTATAGGAAGCAGGCGCAGTGTTGTGAGGCGTACTGCGCTGCAACCGTGGCGAGACACTTGTAGGGGGCAGCATCGAACCATGGACATCGTTTAGAGTCCTTCGATCCGGTGTCTGCTGTCTCGGGGGACCATGCGGATGCAGAAGCTGTGGGCTGTTCTGTAGACTCGGATCCAGCGCAAATAGAGGCGACGGGAACTGCGTCTGCGAGAACGAGGATGATGGCGTACTGGCCGAGAGGAAGCTGTGGTGGTTGCCGGCGCCAGCGCTGGTATCCTGTGGCCGATACATCCCGCTGTGCGAAGCTAGCTACCACTCACGCCAGCATCGACGTGCCTTCCTAATCGAGCAGCGTGGTGAATGGTGAATAATGATCGCGGCAAGAACGACTTTAGCTGGCGAAAGAACGTCCTGGTGTCGGGAGCAAAGCAAATTATGCGTGCAGGAGCCAGAATGAGGCGCAATTGCGATCCTTCCATCCCCGTCACGTGCACCACCAACTCCACCTTCACCTCCGCAATCGTCACACTGGACTCTCGTTGCCGAGGAGGCCGAGGCAAGCCGCGCGATTCCAAGCCGACGTCAGGAGACAACGGGTGGGCGATGTTTGGCACGAGGCTTTCGTGTCTGCCGACAACCACCTCAACAGGAACGTCGTGAAACGCACATCACACAGAACAACAACAAAAAGATGTCTGACCGAGTTGCCGCCCCGACTCCCTCGAACCCGCTCCCCACGGCCACCCAGCCGCACGCGCAGAACGTCGTGGCAGCGCAGCAGAGCGACAATGTCGCGCATGCATTGGCAGGCGCAGGCGGAGGGTTGCTCTCCATGGCATTGACGTACGCTCGATGAGTTGCACGCAACGGGACAGCAAGCTGAAGGCTGTAGATACCCATTAATCACCCTGTCAACGAGAGCACAAGTGGAGAAGAAGAAGGCGCGGACGGGGACGCTGGATGCTGTCAAACGTATCATCGACCGTGAGGGGATATCTGGACTCTACGCCGGCCTCGAAAGCGCCTTGTTCGGCATCACCGTCACGAACTTCGTGTACTATTACTGTGAGTGCCCTCATGACCCGAGCTACGCACGTTGCTGACCAGTCTATCAAAGGGTATGAGTTCTCCCGCGACTTCTTCCAGCGAACGACGAAGAAGTCCCGCCTCAACACCCTCGAGACAATGGCCGCGGGCGCCATGGCAGGCAGCGCGACCGTCCTCCTCACCAACCCCATCTGGGTCGTCAACACCCGCCTGACGGCCCGACGACAAAGCTCCGGCGAAGCAAGCCTCCCCACAGTCGAGGGCGCCGATGCCGCGACCAAGCCGAAGCAGGCGCCGGGCACCCTCGCGACCTTCCTGAAGATCGTCCGGGAGGAGGGCTTCCTGCGCCTGTTTGCTGGCGTGCTGCCGGCGCTGGTACTCGTGATCAACCCGATCCTGCAGTATACCATCTTCGAGCAGTTGAAGCAGGCGCTGGAGAAGCGGCGAAAGGTCACGGCGACCGACAGCTTCCTGATGGGTGCGCTGGGTAAGCTGGCTGCGACGAGCATCACGTACCCGTACATCACCGTCAAGTCGAGGGCGCATGTGGCGAGTGGCGAGGGCAGCAAGGAGGGCATGACTGCCAGCCTGAAGCGGATCGTCCGGGAGGAAGGCGTCGGTGGGCTTTATGGTGGTAAGTGGATGATATTGGTCGCGCGGATTGGTTCTGTGTTGACAGCTTCGCAGGTATCAGCGCCAAAGTCACCCAGTCTGTGCTTACAGCGGCATTCCTGTTCGCGTTCAAGGATGTCCTGTACGACGCGACCATCAAG
This sequence comes from Teratosphaeriaceae sp. CCFEE 6253, assembly GCA_033119285.1. Classification (NCBI taxonomy): domain Eukaryota; kingdom Fungi; phylum Ascomycota; class Dothideomycetes; order Mycosphaerellales; family Teratosphaeriaceae; species Teratosphaeriaceae sp. CCFEE 6253. Next base: position 15,795 of record JAWDJV010009446.1, read on the forward strand.
GCCCGGCGACGGATCGCTCTCAAAGCCTGAGCGCGTGGACAGCGATAACAGTCCCCACGGAGCACGGTGCGGGTTTCTGCGCGAGCTGGAGCCCGTGGCCATTGAATGAGCACCCGAGAGAATAGGCGCCGGCAACTCGTCGTGTTGATGTGACCTGTGATGCCGGCGAACGTGGCGGTCCCATGAAACATGATCCTGTACATTTACTTAAGTTCATTGTGTATTTATGCAAGCGCATCCCGAAGTTTCCACTCTTCGTCCGCGACCAAAGTACCCTGCTTGGGCAGATTGTGAGCGTGACACCGGAAGTCGTCATGCGTTCCGGCTTTCCTTACATGTAGTGGCTGGCGCAGCGAGAAAGACTGCAGGCCTTTCTTAGCAGCTTGCTTAACAAACGCAAGACGACAATCTGACGGGTATTAGGATAGATGGACTCGTTGCATGGTGTAAAGAGCCACTCATGATACTCTGACGCCCACCACTACTAGGTACCGTGCTGTCGCCGCGCGCCTGCGCCCCGAACGCCATTGCCATGACCCGTACGCAACGCTCGCATGACCGCCGTCCCCCGCGTGACGCATTACTCGCCGACCTCGTCCCGGTTGCTGCCCGCCCGAATACCTGACCGCGACGCAATCTAGCAGCACTGCCCCTTCTTCGACGCATCCCCGGGAGGGTTCGAGGGTCCCAGGGGAATGCTCTGGCCCGCGGATGGCCCTTCGCCTGCGGGGCCTTGCTCGATGGCCTTGCTGCTCACGATGCGGTAGATCTCTGAAAGGACCCGTAGTCAGCACTGCAACGTCACCCATACAAGCCCGGCACCCCTTTGCACGCCAGTATCCACATACCTGTCAATTCATTCAAGAACGCCAGCTCGACATTACTCGCGTCCAACGCCGAGGTCTCGATGAAGCTCAGCCCATGCTGACTCGCAAACTCCTTCGCCTCCTCCGTCGGCACCGCGCGCAGATGCCTTAAATCGCTCTTGTTGCCCACCAGCATGATCACGATGTTCGTGTCCGCGTGGTCCCGCAGCTCCTTCAGCCAACGCGTCACATTCTCGTACGTCCCGTGCTTGCTGATGTCGTAGACGAGTAAGGCGCCCACGGCGCCGCGGTAGTAGGCCGAGGTGATGGCACGGTAGCGCTCCTGGCCCGCTGTGTCCCAGATCTGGGCCTTGATCGTCTTGGCGTCGACCTGGATGCTGCGCGTTGCGAACTCGACGCCGATGGTGGACTTGCTGTCGAGGTTGAACTCGTTGCGGGTGAAGCGGGAGAGGAGGTTGGATTTGCCGACGCCCGAGTCGCCGATCAGGACGACCTTGAAGAGGTACTAAGGCGTGGCGTGTCAGTCGAGCCCATACCGTAGTCGTGCCATGTTGGTGGTTGAATAGGCTGCCTTACATCGTATTCGTCGTTGGCCATCTTGGCGGCGCACTGCTTGTGCTGCTGTGATCAGCCTGCTCGGGGGTTCCGTGTAGCGGCTTGTCTCTTGTATGCGCTTGCGAGAGTCCCGTGGTACAAGTGGGGAAGAGTGGTATGGCCCTGATTGCCCGTTCACTGACATCTGTACACACAGAGAAAGGGTCCAGCGGCGGACTGAAACCTTAGGCACGCATGCAGGCGCAACGTCAAACGCTTCACTCACCCCATCGATATCAAGACGTTTGCGTTAGACTCTACGAGATGTATACCGAACGATCTATCAAGAGTGGAATGTTCACTCGTAATCGCCACTCGGGATTGGTATGGATGGCGTGATGGGATGGACGGGAAGTTGAGAGGATCAAAAATTCAGTGAATTCAAGCCATTCGTCGACTACATCGCACCCCATGGCCGATTCGGACCAGGAGTACGACAACCAGAGCGACGATGGTGATGTCCGCGTTCCGAATGGCCGACCGCGTGCGATGGCCACTCGGCCCAAGGGACGCGCACAGGCGAAATGGGAGGAGGCCGCCAACCGGAACTGGGACCTGCACGAGGGGGAGGATGGCATCGAGGGCGTCTTGGGTGGCATTGAGGAGGCTAGCAAGAGGCAGAGGTGACTGATCGCGAGCCGTCATTGTAGTTGTCCTACTGACACACCGACAGACTTCTCAAAGACACCACCCCTCTGCAACGCGGCATCATCCGACACACCCTGCTTGTCCTCGACTTATCCTCGGCCATGCTGGAGAAGGATTTACGCCCGAACCGGCACCTGCTAACCATCAACTACACCATCGCCTTCGTGCGCGAGTTCTTCGAGCAGAACCCCATCTCCCAGCTTGGTATCCTGGGCATGCGTGAAGGGCTCGCCCTCCGTCTGAGCGACATGTCTGGCAATCCCAACGATCACATCAACGCTCTCAAAGCCCTCCGCACCATGGAGCCGAAGGGCAATCCATCTCTGCAGAATGCGCTGGACATGGCGCGAGCGGCACTGTACCACACCCCGTCCCACGGCACGCGCGAGGTCGTCATTGTCCTGGGCGCGCTCCTGTCCTCCGACCCAGGCGACATCCACGACACCATCAAGGCGTGCATCCGCGACCGCATCCGCGTCCGCATCATCGGACTCGCGGCGCAAATGCACATCTGCGCCGAGATCTGCCGGCGCACCAACAGCGGCGACAGCACCGCCTACAGTGTCGCCATCGACGAGGTGGACTACCGCCAGCAGCTCATGTCCATCACCACCCCACCCGTCCTCCGCGCCACGGACGCCGACGCGCAGAAAGTGAACCAGGCGGCGTTACTCATGATGGGCTTTCCCTCACGCATGGTGGAGGAGAAGGCCACGCTGTGTGCCTGCCACGGCAATCTCACGCGCGGCGCCTACCTCTGCTCGCGCTGCAAGGCCAAAGTCTGCAACCTCCCCGCCACATGCCCGACGTGCGATCTGACGCTGATCCTGTCCACGCACCTCGCGCGCAGCTACCACCACCTCTTCCCCCTGCGCAACTGGGCGGAAGTCAGCTGGGCCCGGGCGAAGGAGCAGGGTAGTGTGCAGTGCTTTGGCTGCTTGTCGCCTTTCCCCCCTGCGCCTGCGAGGCTCGAGCCGCCGGTGAGTGGGGGCGAGAGGGGCAAGGCGGGGGCGGCGAAGACGAAGCGCGCGGAGGGCGCGAGCGAGAGCAGTCGGTACGAGTGCGAGACGTGCCGGCGGCATTTCTGCATTGATTGCGACGTCGCGGCGCACGAGCTGATCCATAATTGTCCGGGGTGTCAGAGTAGTGCGCAGCAGGGTGGAGTGGAGGAGGGGGCTAACGGGGGCTGATGAGACCGCCGCAGGTCAACGACGGGGCTGGGTGGGTGCCTCTGCGCACCTGATCTCCATCCGGGCTATCCGTACAGCGCGACTGTCGAGGGCTAGCCCGCACCTGCGACACGCCCAGAGTCCCGGGCGCTCGAGATCCGCAGGCGGGTGTGCTGATGCGGGCATGGAGGTCCGCCGCCCCCACGGCAATTCTGGACGGGGCAGCGAAGCCTTGTCTCGCCATCCCGGGAAAGGCCGGCTGAGACCGCGGGTGCGTCTGTCACGGCCGCTCGGGCATGGGCGCGACTCACCGAGCAAGGAGGCCAGGTTGCAGAACGCCAAGCGCAGCGGAGAGGATACTGCTCCTCGGACAAGGCATCTGCGGGCAGGTCTGCAGTCCGAGGCCCGCGCCTCGCTGGAGTGGCGGCAATCCGCACGCCGTCCCTTGGAGGGCGGTCTGCGCCGGTGCCGTGCAGACTGCCGGGGCAGTACTGCAGATGATTGGGGTCGCAGATGTTGCCGCGGAGGTTGCCTGGTTTCACATGGCGCACGGCGCTCATATCCTACCATACCGCGGGTCGCCATCGGCCTTCCGCGTCCGATGCGGAACCGTCGTGGCCAAGTCAAGGCGGCCGTCTCCCTCGCTCCAGACTCGGCCCTGTCAAACGCACGTAGTGACGCATCCCTCGTGACTCCCAACTTCCCCTCGCCGCGGCGTGTCAAGAAGCTACAGCGCAAACTGTCCGCCGGTCTGTCACACTTCGGGCCGCGCTCGGGTGGGACGCCGGTCGAAGCAAACAGCAGCCCTTGCAAAGCGGCCCAGTCATTTGTCTCGGGTCCTTTGCTACACAATGGGCAACCTTATCTCGACATCCCCCCCTCCCCAACGAGGAAGACACGGAGTGCATCTGATTAACGCGGGACAATCTCGACTAGAGCGCGTGTATGATACTGCTACACTAACCACCCATTCTATGCTGATGCTGATGCTGCAGAATCGTGAGAGGTCGTTATGTATGGTACACCCCCCTCAACCCCCACCCCTGATCCCCGCCAACCATGCCATGCTACGCTACGCTATGCACTCTATGCCATGCACGCCCCATGTACCATCACGAGAAAAGTGTTCAGAACGCCACGCTAAACGACCCCGCCCAGATGCTTTGTCGTGCACCCCCCCCCCTCCCCTCCCTCACCGCCTCGCCACATCCGGCGACGTCACGACGGGGGGCAGCATATACCGCGTCGGCGCCGGCGGCCCCGTGAGGTCCCCCAGCGGCGGGAGCAGCGTCCGCGTCATCATCGTCGACGAGGCGGGCACCGAGCGCGCGCTATCGGCCCGGTGCCGTGACGAGTCCGCCGCGCTGGGCAAGGCGCCGTTGCTGTTGGACCGCAGACGGGCCTGCTCGGGCGAGATGGGCGGGTGCGCGTACGGCGGCGGCAGCTGCGGCAGGGTGTGCGTGTGCGTGTGGGCGTACGCCCCCGACGAAGACGGCCGGGGCGAGGGATTGCCGGCCCCGGCTTCCGCGGCGACGAAGCCGGCGGGACCCGCCGAGGAGGCGGCGACCGGGCCGGCGAGGTGGAACACCGGCACGTTGGCGCGCTGCGCCATCTCCACCTCGCCGATCTGCCAGTGCATGGCCTCGGCCGCGCGCCAGGGGAGCTGCATCTCCTTGGCGATCTTCTCCCACATGTCCTTCTTGAACCTGCTCCCCATCGACCAATCAGCTCACTGCACGTCTCTGGAACGCGCGCGCTTTCGGGGAAGGGGGGGGGAAAGGGGGGTAACGGGAAGGAGCGCCGCCTCACCTCTCATACAGCCGCGCCAGCTTATTCTTCTTCTCCTCGTCCCACTCCGCCCGCCGCTCGAGATAATTCTGGAACCGCAAACGGCAGCTGATCGCGCTGCGGCCGGGGAGGTGCCGCGCGACGTCCTCCCACTTCAGATTACGGCCGCGCAGCTCCACGATCCGCGCGTCCTCGTCGCCGGACCACTTGGACTGCTTCTTCTTGGCCGGCGACTCGGCCGGGTGGGGGTGGGGCGGGGCCAGGCGTTTGTTGCTGGTCGGGCCCGACGAGGGGTGGGGCATGGATGTGGACAGCGCCATCGACATGGACAGGGGCGGCGGGAAGCGCGGGTCGGAGGTCGAGGGGGAGGGGTAGGCTGGGTACCCGCCCATGGCTGGGTACGGGGGGGGCCCGGCCGGGGGGTAGGGCGGGTACTGCAGCGTCTGCATCATCGGGTACTGCTGCTGCGGTGCGAGCGGCGGCGGCACGACGGGCGGCTCCAACAACGGCAGGCCGCCGGACAGCGGGGCGGGCGTGGTGCGGGTCGAGACGGTGGACGTGGGCGCCGTGTCCGGGTCCGGCTTGACGCGGCCGCCGGCCGTCGACGGCGTCCGGGAGACGGGGCTCCGGTCGTCGTCGTCGTCGTCGTCGTCGTCGTGCCCCGGCGACGGCGAGGAGGGCGCGTCTTCCGGCCGCTCAAGCAGCGTGTGGATGTCCACCGTGGCGGCTGCGCTGACGGGCCGGCCAGCGCATGTGTCGGTGGTGTGGTCGATATGGCCGAGTGGAGAGACGAGGGTGTTGATCGAGGCAATTTCTTGCGTCGTTCAAGGTCTCGCGTCGTTCAATGGCTTGCCTCGTCCAATTTCTGGCGTCGTCGTGGTATGAGGATCCGACGACAATGGTCGTACGAGACGGGATTCCGATCCAGTTCAATCGTTCGGTCAGGCCCGCGCGGTGGCTATGTCACAGAAGCGGTGTCCGCCGGGAATGAAGGACCGCCGTTTTCCGGCGATTGTTGTGATGGAGGGCCGGTCGGTGAGACATAGGTATGTGTTGCCCTCTCCGCGCGAGCGTTCGATCATTCACACACGCACGCCGGGATCTTGCAAGAGATGCGGCGTGCCCTCTCGATTGATCGTGCCTTTACACGAAACGTAGTACCTTCCGAGGCTCAAGAGGTGCCAGTCCGCCGCACGGCCTCGAAGGGGGAAACAGCCGGGTGGACGTTCGAGCACCCAAGTCCCAAGCGTCGTCTCAAGTTGCGGTCGACGAAACGCAACGGCACTTCTGGACGGGGCTGCCGGGGTCCGATCGCCGGGTTACCCCCAGGTGGATGTGTTTAGAGCTAAGAAGGTAGTAGAGACGAGTGATAAGGGTCGGGTCAGATGCTCTCGTGCTTTGTGCGTCTGGCGCGGGTAGTAGTTCGTTCCCCAGCAAGCACCATACAAGCCCATACAACGCGGTCTCGTCCTACTCGGGCCAATGGGAGTCGGGAGCAAGGGGTGGAGCCGGCGTGCACCTCTCGTGGCAAAGTGACAGGCCCAAGTAAGGAAGCCGCCGAGCTGGCATGGGCACCTGCAGGCATCCGCCCGACCATCGATGGTCGATCATCGACGGTCGGTCATCAACGAGGAGTGGTTCGCCCTACTCGGGCCAACAGGCTCTGCTACTACTGCTACCGCGCCATGCGATGCAGGCAGCAGCAGCAAGCAGGTAAGGTTTGCCGATGGATCGCCCCGTCGAATACGAATCGGAGGCCCTGCCCTCGCAGCCCGATAGACTTAGCTGGGGGCGATCCATGCTGCATGCACCACACACACACACCCGCGACACACTATGGCGCATCTCTCTGTGACGTGGGGCGGCCGCTAAAAGGGCTAAATCCACTGCGGGAGGCTGCCAACCGAGGCGGCGCGGGCGACGACATGCGCAGCGACAGACAATGATGATGAGCTGGCTCGAATCCGAGGACAACGATGGCCCCCCGGGATTCATGGGAGGCGGTGAAAGTGGCCTGCCATTGGACCAAGTCTCGAGTGTGGCTCTGGTAGGGCTGCCGCGGGAACAAGCGCGGGGCGATCTGAGCGAACGACGATCTGCATGGCGGGCTGGCTGGCTTTTGGCCGTGCAAATCCCGGAGGTGTCGTATGCGACGGAACTCTGCTCATCATCACAGGCTCGTGCCCGTCGTGTCGTTAGTAGTGAAACGAAGCACAGGCGCTCGTGGGCACGGCGCCGGAATGTGTCGAGGGAGCGGCGGAATGCGCGGCGAGGCGGTGAACTGGAGTGATGAACTGCCGACAGGATGGGCCGGTGCCGAGGGGAGGGTTTCGTGGTGCTCGACGAACGTGTCTGGTGACACCGGATCGCACCTGCAGGTGCCGCTGTCTCGTGACCATTGTTGCGCCCGAGAGCTGGCATGGGGTCCGCTTCGAGGGCCTTGGCGATCCACTTGGCCCAAGTGGCTGCGAAGCGGTGATGTCTCGCTGTCTCAAGGCGGTGAAGACGTCTGATGATGATCTCGGTACAGTACCAAGTGCATTGTCAGGGGGCCCCCCCTCCGGGACGTCGGATGTGGCTTGGGCATCGCTGCAAGTCATGTCTGGGGCCTAGCGCACGCAGAACGCACGGATCCCGCGTTCGAATCCCAGAATGTTCCGGCGTAGCGCGCCCGGGAGCTGTGACAGACGACCACGCCGGCGCGAACCTTGCTCGGGGCGGTGCGTCGCGGGCGACCTATGGACGTCGAGGGTGTCACTCCTGCCTCGGCGAGTGGTCTGCGGCAGGAGAGGAGCAGCGACGACCGGGCGCGGGAGGTCCGCCACCGACGAGGAGCCTGCCGGATGTGATGATGAGAGGAGGTGGAGTCGCCGGGACGCGCTGGGAGAGGTCCACGTGGAAGGCGATCGGTGAGGGTGAGGGGGGTGGCGGGTAAACTCGCTTCTGCCCGGCAGAGGTGCGGCGGGGCGCGGGTCCTGCCGGAGCAGCTCTCGAACCGACGCCGAACAGGTTCCCTCGCCCTTCCACCCCACCTCACCATCCCTGCCAAGCTCCTTCCTTAGCCCCGCCGCGTCTTCTAGCGGTGAGGCCCGGCGTTTCGTGTTGCTCGACCGTGCCAGGCTGGGACCAGCGGAGCGAGACTTCGTCGACGACATCGTGGCGAGTCCCGCTCTCCACATCATCATGGGTGGCAACTCGATGCGCTGGCAGCGAGGCTGCCTGCCCGCCGTCCCGAAGTACTAAGGCGGACTAGCATGTTCACTGGCTGCGTACATCCTGTCACGGATGCACCTCCCGCAGCCTACCTCGTGATATGCCAAGAGTGCAGAACAACCCAAACACCCCAGCACCACGCGATCCACGACCTGCGCCCCAACGACCCCCGCCATCATCACACCTCAAGCTGCAACCCCATCGCGGGCCCCCGCGACCAGAACCAGCACCAGCACCGCCCGCCCCCGCATCATATTGCATGAAAGTCTATACCCGACCGCGCACCGCCACCCACCGCGACGATGAACACAGCCGCGGCGGACATCCCCCTGCTGATCCGCTCCGACCATTCCGCCTCGGAGCGCCGCGTCTCGCCCGCCTGGACCATCACGCAGCTCAAGGCCCGGCTGGACCCCATCACGGGTGTCCCCGCGAGCTGCCAGAGACTGAGTCTCCAGATCGGGTCCCAGGCGCCCTTGCCCATCACGGCGCTGGATGAGGATGGAACGCAGTTGGCGCACTGGCCGCTGCAGGCGTATGCCGAATTACAGGTAGGCGTGCGCCCCGTCTCTCCTCCTCTCCGCGTAAAGGCGATCCGAGTCCTCATGCACACATCCCTCCCTGTGCCCCAGCACCCATCCCCTCCCGCCCCCCATCCACATCAAGAAACTAACCTCCCCCACCCCCCCCTGCCCCCAGGTAGCCGACACCCGCCCCCCCGGCGCCCGCACAAACTACACCGACGTCTCCGCGGTCAAGAAATACGAGATGCCCGCCGCGACCTACGAATCCCTCCCCGACTCCGTGCTGGCCTGGAAGCGCACCCAGCAACTCGGCCGCTTCGACCCGCGCGCGCCGTCCCTCGAGGAGGCCAAAGCCGCCGCGTCGTACCGCGAGGTCGAGACCCGCGGGATCCGCGTCGGCGGAAGGTGTAGACTGCTGCCGGAGAGTGATGCGCGGAGGGGCGAGGTGGCGTTCGTGGGCGCCGTGGAGGAGATCCCCGGGGGTGCGGGGGGGGCGTGGGTGGGTGTCCGGCTGGATGAGCCGACGGGGAAGAATGATGGGGGGGTGGGGGGCAGGAGGTACTTTGAGTGTGGGGCGAATCGTGGGGTGTTTGTGAGGGCGGAGAGGGTCGAGGTCGGGGAGTTTGGGGTCGTGGATGAGTTCGCCGAGGAGGAGGGGGAGGACGAGGAGTTTTGAGTGGAGCGCGAGTCTTTGAGAGGAGACGCCCCGCTTGGTTTTGGGTTGCCCGGGGGGGTCGGGGGGCGGGGGGCGGGGGGGGGAGACCGTGGGCACTGCCAGCCCCTGTTGCGTCGAAGGGGCCCGCCTGCCGATCCGCCTTTGCCTCTGGGCCGGGCTCATCTCACATTGAGCCGGCAGTCATTTACCCAGACAAGCTCTACCAACGGCCCCGCGCTATCGCCACTGGGTAAGCCAGGCGGAGACCAGGACAGGCACGACACGCCACCATCGAGTGGCGAAGACAAGGCTTGCCACTGATGAAGGCCAGGGATGAGGCAGCAGGTAACACAGAGAGAGAGAGGGCGACTCGGCCCTAAGCAGGCGATCGCACACCCAGACCGAAGGGGGTTATCTATCCAGCGTCCCATCCCAGTCTCGCCCTCCCATCATGCCCAAAATCCAAAATCCCCAAGCGCTACTTGGGGTCGCAGCAGCGACATCCACAGGACTGCACCCCCGCCCCCCTCACCGCGACGCATCCTCCACCGCTCCCGCCAAGCCGGCGACCTCGCACCCCTGCGCGAAGAAGATCTTGGCCGTCGTCGTCCGGCTCTCGTTCGTGATGGCGTAGTTGTTCCCTGACGCGCACGCACACGTGTCAGCCGGCAATCCTCAGGCTCGCGATCTGCACGCCAAGCAAAGTCCGTCCCAGAGATCCGGTCGCACGAGAATCCGCTCCGTCGCACGACAGGACGCCACGGCCGGGTCTTCGAGTCCCGGGGGGACCGGATGTGGTTGTCGTGTGGCATCCCTGTCAACGCGGGTTCGCGCAGGTCGAATCCCCATGCGCTGCGATGCGATGCGATGCGCGTGCGGTGCGACTCGACGCGCCGGAGGTGAGGAGCTTGAGTTGACAGCGCGTCGCACACACCGCCTCCTTCGCCCAGCGACCGGACTTTGGGAAGCGGTCCCCAGTGACTGTGCCATTGTCCGGGCGGGCCGCAGTGGCAAGCGGTGAGCCACCGCTCTTTCAGCCTCGAGGGACGGCTGTCGCGAGGCGGCGGGAGTCCAGCATGCAGACCCAGCCCGCACGGGGGACTGAAGCCCGGTTCCAGATCCGGGTCCAGATCGAGGCGGATGTCGAGGAGACCCGCGTCACCGCCTTTCCAGTCTCAAAGGAGGGTCCACGGTGGCGGGGCGTCGAGCAAGCGAGCCCGGAGCCAGCAGACCCGGGTCCAGAGACTCTCCTCGAGCAAAGCGCACACACGCAGGGAACGCAACAGCAGGAACGGAACAAGCACCCAAGACTCACCTCGCGGCACGACCCACACCCCCCCCCGACTGACCGCAAACGCATTGACCCCTTCTGCCTCCTGTGCACCGCCCCCCGGCGCCCCGACCTCCACCATCACCTTCCCCGCGTGCACGAAGAACACCATCTGCATCTTCCGCGCGTTCTTCGCGCGCTTGAACCCCTCGGGAGGCAGCTCCACGACGCCCGCGCCGAAGAAGGGCAGCGTGAGGATCTTGGCGTAGCGGAAGGCGGAGCCCGGGACGTCGCGCGTGAGCAGCGCGGGGGCGGCGAAGGCGAGGTCTGTTGCTTGTGGTGGTCAGTCTGGGTAAGTCCCCGAGGTGTAGCGAGTGAGAGTGGAGGGGGGAATGGGAGTGTGGTGGTGGGCGTACCTTCTCTCACCGCGTCCGCGGCGTCGCCTTGCTGGGTCTGCGCGTCCCATCTCGCAACAGTACCGGAGATCACGCCCAGCTCGCCCTCCCATTCATCCGGGCACGTACTCCCCGTCTCACTCCCCACCTCGTCGTCCTCCTCCCCTTCCTCGATATTCCCCAGCTTGCCGATCGTCTGCTTCCGCTTCTTACTCTTCTTCCTCCCCCGCGCCTTCGCCGGCACCACCACCACCTCGTCGGCGCGGATGATCCCCTCGCACTCCCCGTGCCGCCAGATCCGCGACTCGTTGGCCCAGTACTGCAAGGGCTTGATGACCGCGCGGCCGTAGCGGGACGTGCTGATGGCGTCGTCGAAGGGCGTCGTGGCGCGCAGGGCGTAGTTGGGGCCGACGGAGGCGCGGGGCTTGCTGGGGGAGCGGCTACTGCCGCGGGGTGGTTGGGAGGGACGGTTGGGGTCGCGGGGGTGGAGGGCTGGGGTCTTGGTCGCCTTGCTCTTGCCCCTGCTTTTGGGTTTGCTCTTGACTTTGGCTGTGGGCTTCTTGGCGGGTGCAGCGCTGGGCTCGCGAGAGTCCTCTAGCAGACTCTGGTCGCCGCCGTGGGAGAGCAGCGAAGGATCGATCATCGCAGCCCCGTCGTCGTCCTGTAGGATCAGGCTCTCGCTCGACCGGGGTGCGCTACGCCGTTTCTTCTGGCTCGGTCGTACACTTGCGCCGCCCTCCAGCAGCGCCTCGCTGATCGTCACGCTCGTTTCGTCGTGGTTGTTGGTCTCCATGCTCGCGCGACTGCGCTTCTTGCTGGGTGTGAGAGTGGTGCGGACCACGGAGGGCGAGCTCGAGACCTGCGCGTCCGCTGCTGCTGCCGGGCTGTCCGGAGTGCCCGCGAGCTCGGAATACCGCGTCGCCAGCGTCGCATTGCCCGCTCCTTCCTCTTCCTCTGCATCCACCTCCGCGTCATCGTCATACTGCACAGCCTCAACCGGATCCTCCTCCACCATGACCACCCCGTCACTGGTCGAGAGCAGCACCTCCGTCTCCTCCAGCACCCTCATCGCGTCCGCCACACTCTCGCTCCGCACCTGCCTCCCCTTCCCCGCCTCGGCAGGCGAAGCGAAAGGATCACCCCGCACAAGCGACCTCCGCAGCGCGCGCGTGGGCTTGAATGGGCTCGTGACCTCGATACTCCTCCGCACGCCCTTCTCCCCTTTGCCAACGACGAAGTCGAGTACGCGGTTCGCAGGCGGCTGCGTCCTAGACAGCGCCTCCCCATCCCCAATCACACCTTCCTCATCCCCGCGGGATGGGAGAGCTCGACCCGTCGTATGCGGGTGTCGGCCCGTGGACGCGCGCTTCGGACTCCCGATATGCGTGTGCTTCGGCGTGCTCGCGCGGGGGGGCGGGAGGTGCGGTGTCCGGCGTCCGTGCAGGGTGGCGTCGACGTCGAGGGCGGAGCTGGAGGGGATGTGCATGTCGCTGCTGGTGAGGGTGCGGCTGGGGTCGCGTCGGGGGGATTTCTTGGGCGAGTCGAAGATGCCGGCGGTGGGCTCCATGCCGTGCTCGTCGCGGAGGCCGTGGTCGGGGAGCGTGACGCCCGTTTTGCTGTGGCATGTTAGCACGACGATGAGGGGCCAGAGGGGGATGTGGGTGTTCGTGTGTACCGTCCGACCTTCCCGACATCAAAGTACTGGTCCTGCGTCTTCTTGCGCGCGCGTCCCGGGGTGATGCGCCCGGGCGTGTGCTTGCCCGGCGGTTTGCTGTCGGCGAGCATGCCGGGCGGCACGCGGTTCTCCTTGTCGAGGTCCATCGCGCGCTGCGTTGAGGCGGCCATTGGCGCGTCGGGTGGGATAGCGATGGTGGATGCGGCGGAGTTGGGACGGCGTTGCTTCGCGGGGATTGAAGACGGGCTTTGTTGACAAACAGCGGCTCGTTCCGCGCCCGCGCCGCGCAAAGCACGTGGCGAGGGTCGATAAGCGATTAGGCACCTTATCTCCAAACATTCAGACAGTTGTGACGATCAATCGTCCAGCATCGTCAGCGTCACGATGCCCGTCTCGACAGCGCTGTACCTGCAGCTGATGTACGCCAGCCAGGCCCTGATCTGCTGCTACGGCGGCTTCCAGTCCGTCAACGCCGTCACCAATCTGCAGACGTACGAGAAGACGAGCGAGAAGCTGGCCGAGTGGTCGCAGACGGCCAAGGACCACCTGACCAAGACGCGCACGACGCAGACCACGGGTGCTGTCGCCGTACATCGCCCCCCGCTGCCCCACCCCCACTCACCCCTCACTCACTCTCCCCACCAGGTCCTCCTCTCCCTCACCACCTCCCTCACCCTCGCCGCCGCGCCGCAGTACCTCCCGCACTGGCTGCGCATGACCCTCTCCCCGCTCCTCCTCGTCACCGTCCTGGGCGCGCGCGGCTACATCAAGAACTACTGGAACCCGTCGGACAAGAAGGACGGCGCGACCAAGGTCCCGCCCTTGCCGAATCTGGAGCAGTACAACGAGGCGCAGAAGTGGACCGACGACCTGCTGCAGACGCTCGAGTACATGGAGTACGGCTGGGTCGCCACGAGCTTCGTCGCGGGCATGGTGGGGAGTCGGTAGTACTCACCACTGGTCGGGGGTGGGGTCTGGGGGGAGGCGAGGAGGAGAGCAAACAGTGTCGATAGCACGGTGCGAGGATTCATGGTAAGCAAATCGCTACCTTCCGAGATCCTTCCTGTAAGTCACTCTGTCTCTTGCACTTAGCTGGGCATAGAGTCCTAGCCTTTTCGTTACCGCCCCATCATCCTCTCAATCCGCCCCCCCAACCGCTCCTGCCGCTCGTCCGCCTCCCGGCGCACCGCCGCCTGCGCCTCGGACGCCAAGTCATCGATATCAGGCAGCTTGCCCATCGCGATTGAGACCCGCGACTTTGAGACCCGACTCCCCGCACCACCACCGCCCATCCTACTAGCACCCCCGACTTTACTCCCCCCGCTACCGAACCACGGCATGCCAAACCGCGAATTCACCCCCCCACTCCCCGTCGCCGTCGTCCTCGTCGCCGTCGTCATCGGCGCGCGCGAGGATCCAGCGGCGGTGGCAGTGGCGCGACCCTTGCCCTTCCCTTCCCCCTTCCCCCTACTGTTCCCCTCAGTGTACGACCGACGCACATCGCTCAAAATCTCGGCTTCCGCCCGCCACTCCTCGGCCCCGACGCCGCGGTGAGTCAGCGTGTCCCAAGGCGCAAGGGTGCCGGCCACGGAGCCCGAGCCGGTGTGGGAGCGGGAGCGAGGGGGGATGGTGGGCAAGTTCCGGATGGTCGAGGGCCCCGGCGCCCACGTCTTCGTTGAGGGGGCGCGGGACTGAGAGGGGGTGCGTGCGCGGGTGCTGGGGCTCGGGAAGGCTTGCTTGCCTTTGCCCTTGCTGATCTTGGAGACCTGCGGAATTGCTGTAGTGGAAGCTGCCTTCGACCGGCTGCGCGACTGTGAACCCGCCATCGAGGGTTGCTTGCCTTGCTCTTTGTTGATCCCAGAGACCCGCGGGACTTCTGTCGGAGATGTGGCTCTCGACCGACTACGAGAATGCGAACCCGCCATCGAGGGCAGCTTGCCATGTCCCTTGCTGATCTTGGATCCGATGGTGGAAGCTGCTTTCGACCGCTCACGAGACTGCGAACCCGCCATCGGCAGGCGCGAGATGGAGGGCATCGGCGGCGGCGGCGGCGACGCCGCCCGGCGCGCAGTACCGCTGCCCGTGGACCGCGCACGACCGCTCATAGTCGCGGAAGCGCTCCCGCTGCGGCGGGTCGCACCGTCGTCAATCGCACGGAGCAGGCTCTCGAACGCATTGTGACTCCCCGCCGGCGCTGTTCCGGTTCGCGACCGGCTGGGAGACGTCACACTGCGGGCACCGGCACCGCTGTGCCGGTCCATGCTGAGGGTTGCCGGCACGCTGCTCAAGCGAGACCTGCCAGTAGGACCACCGATCTCTGAACGCGGTGCGGAGAAGCGACTGCGGGCGGGCGAGCGCATGGCCGCCGCGCGGATGTGCGGTGACATATCGACGATCCGACTGCGTGGATGCCGGGATGGGGACGAGGTGCGCGAGCGGCCGCGGTCGCGGTGCGGGGGCTCCGTGTACGCTGGCGGAGGCGAGGAGACCTGGTCGGTCCCGCTCGATCTGCCATCGTAGCGGGACGCGTGCTCGCGGCGGCCGTGCCTGTGCGATGTCCCCGTCCCAGGCAAGCGATACAGGGCCGAGTAGCCCGAGTCCGAGTCCGAGGGGTCCGAGGGGTCCCCAAAGTCCGAATCTCGATCGTGGTAGTGGTGGTGGTGGCGGCGGCGGTGCCAGGACCCACCTCCGCCATCGCCTCTCTCGCGCGGCAGCCGAGCGTTGAGCTGGACGTCGCAGTCGCGCAGCCCCGGCGCGTCGTCCGCGTCGGGCATGCAGCAGCCGCAGCAGAGCCAGCGGCACAGGGCGCGGCGCAGGCGCGTGCAGCTGGAGCCCGGGCGGCCGCAGCTGATGGTCACATCGAGGTCGCCCGGGTGGGCGCGGGGCATTTTTGACGGCCGTCTTGTGGAGGGCGGGGGGCTCAAGGGGGGATGGCCTGATTCTTATCGTTGCCGGGCTGGTGGAAGGAGTTGGGGTGTCGGGCGGTCGCTCTGTACTGACGGGCTCTTTCGCACTTGTTGTGCGCAGCCGCTTCAGGTTGGTTGCGCTGACGGTTTGGCCGATCGTCAACGTATGCGAGTACAGTATGGTCGATGTTCCAGAGCGGACTGCGTTCCCTCTATTTACCTGCCTTTGACTCGCAGTGAAGAGGCTCGAGCGACGGGGCGCCACAGGCACCCAGGTGAGGTGATGAAGCTGGCCGCTTCGGCAGGCACTGCGTGTTGATGCCTTTCCAGGCCTGAGACGTGGAAATGGCCCCTGGTGAATCGTGATTACGCCTCATCATATCCTCCCCTCTAGCCGTCATACGTAGCTCCCGCACCGGTTTGCCACCTCCTACCACGATCCCAATCGATCTACCGACCCATTCTCCGCCTGTAATCCGCCTTCAACCGCTCATACCGCTCATCGCTCTCCCCCCTCGCCCGCCCCTGGGCCTCAGTACCCAGATCAGCCGTCGAAGCTATCCCCGCCGTATCAAGTGTAGACCCTGAGACTCTACTCGTCGCCCTGCTCTGCGGTGCTCGTGGCGGTCGTCCAGCCTGACTGCCCGCTACAGTCGACATGCCACTCTGACTCCCCGCGACTCCTCCGCGGGGATACAGGTCCTCCCACATTTGCGCGCCCTGCCGCCAGGCCTCCGAGGTCGCGGCCCCGCCGTACTGGCTGTCAGCGTTCCACGGCCCCACAGAGCCGGGCGGCAGGGTGGCTTTGGTGTGCATGCTCGAGGGCGCTGGCCGGCTGCTAGTTACCGAGGGGGCGCCGACCATGCTCCGATGGTCGTGAAATGGGTTCTCTCCCTGTTGAGTGGCAGAGTCGTCCGGCGACATGGTGTCGGCCTGAGAGCCTCCCCAAAGTGGGGCCTGGGTGTGGATGCTTGGTGTCGGCGGCGCCCAGGTGCTGATCGACGGTGCGCGACTCGATGGGCCACCACCCGAGAGTGGGACTTGGGTGTGGATGACGGATGTCGGCGGCGCCCAGGTCCTGGTTGACGGGGCGCGGCTCGCTGGGCCTCCACCGTCGTTGGATCCGCCCTGGGTCTGCGGTGGGCCGCTGGGAGGCGTCCCATTGGAGAGGCCGAGATCATTGGCTCTGCTGTGAGCCCGCGGTACAACAGTCGAAGGCGCGCGGCCGGATGAGCTGGCGCTACTACTACTGCTGCTCTGAGCCTGCGATGGGGCTGTAGGAGGTGCACCGTCGGGGCGATCGAATTTGTTGACTCCAGTATGAGCCCGCGGCGGCGCAGTCGAAGATGCGCGGCTGGGATAGCCGGCGCGGCTGGAGGCACCGCTCGGACCGCGTGCCGGGACCGATGGCGGTGCGCGCCTAGATGAGCTAGACCCGGCGATACCGCCCGGGGCCCGCGGCGCGGTCGCTGACGGTGCGCGGGTAGACGAGCTAGAGCCACTAGTACCGCTCGAAGCGCGCGACTGGGTCGGAGTCGGCGCCGGAGTGGGTGTCGGAGTGGGACGGCGGAAGTCGTTGGACAAAGGAGGTGCACGGCCTGCATGGCCAACATCACTTGCTCCACGCCGGATCTGCGATACGCTCGTTGGAGCTTCGCTCAGCCGCGATCCTGCTACCGACGACTCTTCCGACGACTCCTCCGACGATTCTTCCGACAATTCTTCCGACGAAGTAGACGTTTCGTAGCTGCTCGTGCTCGACGTCGAGGGCGGTCCACGGGTCGATGGCGGAGCCTGGCCGCCCATTCGAGAAGGAAGCTTGCTCCGAGTTCGTGCGCGGGTTGGAGCATGACTAGTCTGTGACCTGCTGGCCGTGCCTCCGAGGCCATTGAATTCGTATGGGTTGCTTTCGTGGTCAGAGCGGCCCGTGTCGCTTGAGCGCGATGTGCCGGTGGACTCCGAAGTAGCGCGGCTTGCGCCATTGCCTGCAGCACTGGCGCCTTGGCTTACAGATCGCGGTGGGGCGTAGCCAGGGGGTGACGGGGCGTGGCCAGGTGGCGGCGGGGCGCGGTCGTGTGGCCGCGGGCCGTAGTCAGGTCGCGGCGGCGCTGGATAGGGTGTCGGCGGGCCGTAGTCAGGTCGCGGCGGCGCTGGATAGGGTGTCGGCGGGCCGTAGTCAGGTTGTGGCGGCGCTGGATAGGGTGGTGGCGGGCCGTAGTCAGGTTGTGGCGGCGCTGGATAGGGTGTCGGCGGGCCGTAGTCAGGTCGCGGCGGCGCTGCATAGGGTTGCGGCGGGCCGTGGTAGCCGTTGTTGATGGTCACGTTCACATCCTGTGGCGGCCCTATGGACTCTGCGTATCCCGGAGTCCCGCGTGTCGGTGGTGCTGATGGAGGTCCGAGCGAGTCGCTGGGCCTCACAGGAGTTCAGGACGGTCTTGATGCGGGCTTGTAGCCTCGGGGCGCGGCTGAGCTCGTGTTCGGCGCGTCGGACTCGGCACGGGGTGGTCGAGATGTTGCGTCTCTGACCCGGCTGTCTGGCGGAGGAGGAGGAGCTCTTCGTCCGCCCACCGGCTTCCGCCCTTTGCGCTCGCTCGAGCCTTCCGGCGTAGCACGACCTGAAGACTCCGATCGCCAGACATCACCGCCCACAGTATCGTACGGCCAGGGCCCCACGAACCGCGTCGCCTTGCACCCCCTCCCCCCATCTTGCGACCAAACGAGCCAATGTCGGAACGCCGTGCGAAGCTGCGCCATCGCCGCCTGATCCGCATGTTCGTACCCGTACCAGAAATCCCGGGGCGAGCACGGGCGGCGCGCGCAAAGGTCGTTGACGTATTGCTCGCTGTGTTGCTTCCATAGCTGGTCGGAGAAGAAGTGGGGGGAGGGCTCGTGGTACAGATCGTCGCAGGCGGTGCAATCCGGCACGAACCCGAACGCCTTTTTGACGAACTTCGAGAGGGATTTCGGCATGGTTCGACTGGGTGTGTGAGGGTCTTTTGTTGTGCGAGGGACTCTGTGGGTGGTGAGGGCGACTTGGCCACAGTGGTGGCTTGGGAAAGTGTCATGCTGCCAGCCTGTCAGGGGACTCCAGCAGTGACGCGGTCGATGGTTCTGCGTCGATCTCGAGGTCCGTGAGTGCGCCATGCGGCCGTCCAAGCACACGGTGACTGCGGCCCTCAGAACACCTCAGCAGTGACTCTTCGACCGAACCACGTGGCCATTTCATCCTCCTTCTCCTCCTCCGCCCCAGTGAAGAAGCCCGTGAGCTTCATGTTGTCGTCCGCGTCATCGAGCTCCGGCCAATCGATCCGGCCCGGGGCACCTTTCGTCTCCAGTAACTCCTTCGCCGTGCCCCAGCTGAACCGGCACTCGTTGCCCCACCCGAAAAGCGGATGCATGTTGCCCTTGAGCCAATTCGTACAACGAACATCAGAGGGGTACCCGGATCCCCACGCGATCACACCGTCATCGCCGGGCGCAGCATAGGCGGTATACAGCACCTCGAGCGCCGCATCCCGCGTCACCTTCGCACACACCGACGCGGCCGACACGCACGGGTACAGACTATCCGCCTTCTTCGCCACGGTGATCGACAGCGCAGGGAAGATGCGCTCGAGCTTGCGCTGGTACGTCTCCGGCGGCCCGATGGTGTCGATGTAGACCTCCCGCACATTGACGCCCTGATCCAGGACCTGCTGGATGAGATCGATGGTCGCGTCCATGGCCTGCGCGTTGAGGTTGTAGGTCCCGGTCGCGCGCAGCTGGGCGGCGGCGATGTCGCGGGCGGACATGGTGCGGGTGGCCCAGCCGGAGTGCTGGTGGAGATCGGTGGTGGGGGTGCAGAGGGTGGACATGAGGTCTGAGCGGACGGCTGGGGTGAGGGTTTTGGAGTCGTCGAAGTGGTGCGTCTCGGCTAGGAGGGCGCGGTGCATTGATAATGGGAGGTAGTACAACGCGTATACCATGGGGCCTGGTGTCGGTTAGTGTCTGACTTCAAGTAAGGAGATGTGGGCATACCGAGCACAGGTCCGCGACCAGCTTCGTCAACGCCCAGCACGCATTCTGTGCTCATCTCTGCAGTCAAAGTGGCGGGGACGGCGGAGAGATGCGTATAGCTTTCGCCGGAGAGGATACGCTGGTTGTCGATGGACGGCGGGATGAACACGTTCTCTACTGGCGTTTCCTGCGCGACTGTCTGCGACTCCGCTTGCACTTCCATTGCGTCGTCCATGTTCGTTACACGTCCTTCCATGGCAACTTCCGGGTTGCAAGACCGACGCGTCTCCGCGCGTGTGAAGTCGCGATGGTCTCAGGCCGCAAATCAGGCAGGAAGCACTTCGGCCAACCACGTCAACCACATAGATGTGCATGTGTGCTATGGCAACGGTCTCACTCGTCGTCCAAAATGCCGGAGCAAGAATCTGGATGGTGGCAAGCTGGTGACATTGATCAGCAAAGATGGAAGGTGCGGACGAGCGCGTGCTGGGCGCGAGCCTTCTGCAATGGGTGAACACGTTCGACGTCGGCGGCAAGAGCGAGCGATGGGAGGACTTGGGCAATGGGCAGGTGCTCTGGAGCATACTGCAGGAGATCGACCCGGAGTACTTCGCCGGCGACCTCCCGGAGCCGGACGTGGCAGCCTCAGGGGACTGGACGCGGAAATGGCAGAACCTGAAGCACGTCGAGCGGCAGACCTCGGCGTACTACCGCGATGAGTGCAATGGTCAAGACAGCCTTCCGCCTGGCTCGGTGCCGGACCTCAAGGCCATTGCTGCGAGCGGCCCGACGCGAGATCTAGAGAAGCTGATCATGATCATCATTCGCGCGGCGATGGCGTCGCCGGAGTCGAATGACCGTATGGCGCAGAAGCTAATGGGCTTGGGAAGGGAGAAGGCCATGACGATAGCGACCGAGCTACGCCGCATGGAAGCACCCGAGGACGAGGAGTCAGAGGCGGCGAGCCGAGACGAGTCTGCAGATCAGTCGGAGCAGGAAGAGACGGTCGAGTATCAGAAGGCGAACGGAAAGGCAGGGCGGGAAGCAATCTACGGCGACCCCATGCTGGAACGGGAGGAAGAGCTTCTGCAGGCGCAAGCGACGATCGATAGACTACAAGCAACCCAAACAGCTGTACAGCAACAGATGCTGGAGCTCCGACACGACAAGGAACGGCTGCAGGCAGCCTTCGACGACTACCGAGCCGAGATCGACAGCCAAGGCCACCGAGCCGCCAGCGAGGACTTCAAGAAACTGCAGCGTCAGACAGACAATGACCGCGCGTACATCGACGACCTGGAGGCGCAGATGCAGGCCACGCGCACCACGCTGGAGACCCACGAGCAGCAGATCGAGCGGCTCAGGTCCGAAGGCGAAGCCAGCCAGACCCTCCGCGACGACCTCCAGTTGCTGCGGGCCGACAACGAGGAGCTCTCGCAAAAGCTGCGCGCGAACGAGAACCTCAAGAAGAAGATCCAGGCGCTGCAGGAGCACGAAAAGGCCCACGCGAGCCTCAAGGAGGACCTGAAGGCCGCGCACGAGCGCCTCGCGGACCTGGACCGGCTGCGCCACGTCCAGGCCGGGCTGGAGAAGGAGGTCCTGGAGAAGAAGGGCCTGATCCGCAACCAGGAGTACCAGATCGACGAGCTGACGACCACGCGCAAGCACGCCCAGCACGACGCGAGGGTCTTGGCGAAGAAGCTCGAGGAGGCGCGGGAGCGGCACGACAGGGACCACGAGGCGATCGAGGAGTTGCGGGTCAAGCTCCAGGAGAGTCATCTGAATGGGGTGGATGCAGGCCAGACGCCTATGGACCTGGAGAGGAAGCTCGGCGAGCCCGAGCGCGACGGCGCACCCATCGGCGCGCAGATCGACGAGAGTCGGCACCTGGCCGAGAAGCTCGCGATGCTGGAGCAGCAGCTCGAGAGCGCGGACGCCCGGCTCCGGCAGGCGTCCGAGCGCCACGCGGCGCTGGAGGACGCGAAGCAGACCCTCGAAGCTGCGTCCGAGACCCAGCGCACCGCCACCCGGCGGGACGCGGCCGCGCACGAAGGGACGATCGCCGCGCTCCGCCAGGAACTCCTCGACGCCGCGGCCCAGCATGCGCGAGGGCGGGAGGCGCAGAACGTGGATGTCGCGGCGCGGGATCTCGTGGCGTCGGAGCGGGAGAACAGGCTCATGGGGTCCGCGTGGCATGATTTGTCGCGTCGGCTGCAGCACAGTGGCGTGTCACTGGGCCGGAGGAGACAGGAGCCCAAGAGCTGGATTGGGAAGCAGCGGGCGCTGGTGGGGCCGGGGACGGGGTCGGTGAGTGCTGAACCCCCGGGACTGGGGGGGTAAGAGGCGTGGTGACTGACGGTGGGGGTGTAGTATCAGCGCTGACGGCGCAAGCCACCACCAACGTCCCTTCGGATCCGCGGGACGTCGATTGGTTGATTGATGAGAGTCCCCTTCCGGCCGTGTCAAACTTCGTCGATGTTCCCCCCGCGCCTTGAGAGGGATCCCTGGGCCCGGCAGTGATCCCGGGGTCCACCAAGGACAGACTGATGTGACCGCGGCCGGGACGCTTCGCGGCACGGCGCCCGGAGGCGGCCATCGTCGCGATGGGTGCGGGAGGCGAGAGGCGCACCACCCCGCCCGCGACGTGATGGACGGGACCCGACGCGGCCCGTGGGACCCGCGCAGGGATATGGAGCCAAGGAGGACCTTCGCAGTCCTCACGGCTTGGGGCCAGGCACAGCGGGGACACGTGCCAGCCAGTCACGGCCGGGGCGCGCTCGGTAGCGGCCCCGTTTTCTGAGCCAGGGGTCACTGATGGGCGACGCGGAATGTGCACGGCCCATCCCGCAGTCGACATTGGATGGATTACTGCTCGGGATCCTGGGTAGCGATGTGGCATCTCCCCGCGGCGTTTCGAGTCGGTCCAGCTGCGAGGCCTTGGATACCGACGATGAGAGGAAGCTGGGGCCTTGTACCTACATGCGGTAGCATTGATGCTAGGTAGTCCGGGTCAAGCGGATGCTGTCCGAACGTGAGAGGCGCTATCACGACGCTGGTTGATGGACTACTCTGCGTGCCAGCAGCAAGAGGCCTCCGTTGGCGTGCGTGCACGGTCTAGGGACATTGGCGCCCTGTCTGTGAACCTTCTCCAGCCTATATCTTCCCGGTATATGCGCACACGTATGTGTCAAACTCTACGGGTATCAACACACCAACCTCCCCCGTCGCCTCATCCTCTCACTCCGTCCCATCGCCACTACCGCAACCCACTCCTCCGGGCCCTCCATCTCCGCCAGGACAGTATGAGCACCATCATCAATACCCCCGCCCGCCCCACCAAGGCGACCGCGACCGCCCGCCGCACGATGTCGTAGTACCTGCGCCGATCAGCAATGGACGGCAGCGTGCACCCGGCCAGGTAGTCCACGCACCCTTCCAGCATCGTCGCGACCGCCGCCTTCCGGTTCCTTGTCCCCTGGATCGCGGCCCCGGTGCCCAAGCCATGGAAACCCGTCTCATCCGGTCTGGCCCCCACCTCAATCCCCTCCCCCAGCTCTCCGCCGGTGTCGCTGTTCGGCCGTTCGACCATCCCGGCCGAGTGGGCGAGACTCTCGCTCACGCCCCCGAACGCCGGGCGGCACAGCACCGCGCTCCCCGCCTGCAGCTCCACGCGCTTCCGCTCCTTGAAGCGGTACGTCAGCAGCCAGACCCAGAAGCGCACGTCCGGCGGCGTGAAGGTCGGGTACGTCCACAGCGTCAGCGCGGTGTGCGGGGGCAGGAGGTCGAGGAAGTCGGCCACGACGCCCAGCGTCAGGCCCCAGAGATGCAGCGGCCCTTCGCGGGGGAGGGCGGGGTACTGGTTGAGGAGGTCGGCGCGGTAGACCCGCGACGCGAGGGCCGCGGCGCGGGAGCTCCAGGTCGCGGGCGCGTGCCGGTTGTCCTGTAGCGCGATGCCCGCGGCGTCCGGGGCGGGCGTCTCGGCGCTGTGCAGGGACTCGGTGGGCAGGAGCGCGATGGCGGCGAAGTGCATCTTCCCCAGAATGAGCGCGAGCATCCACTTCCGCACCCCCGTCTCCTGGTTCGCGAGCCGGCTGGAGACGTCCTCGTACGCGACGGTTCGCTGGCTCGGCGCGAGGAGCGTGCGCAGCGGGACCCAGTGCGTGGCCGCGACCTCCGTGGGCTGCAGGCGCAGCGGCGGGAGGTCCGGGGTGGTGAGGAGGTAGACATACGGGCACAGCACCATCAGCGGCTTCTTGCCCCAGTGCGTCGTCACCAGCCGCTGCGGGAGGTTCCCGCACGCGAGCGCGTGGGTGGAGAGGTCCAGCCCGACTTCCTCCCGCGTCTCGCGCACGGCGGTGAAGGCGTCATCGGCGTCCGTCGGGTCGCGTTTGCCGCCGGGGAGGGCGATGTGCGAGGTCCAGCGGTCGGATTTGCGGGAGGCGCGCTTGATGAAGAGGAGTTCGGGGTGTCCGTGCTGGACCCAGTCTTGGGCGAAGAAGGAGGCGAGATCGTGGGGGTCGGTGGTTGTGGTGGAGGATTCCTTTGGAGGAGGCCAATGGGAGTAGGCGGGTTGGATGCGGAGGATGAAGGCGACGGAGGCGCGGCGGGGCACGTTTTCGGGGGAAGGGAGGTCGGGGTAGGGGGTGCGGGAGAGGGAGGTGAGAATGGTGTGGGTCTGGGCGATGAGGTCGGGGGGGGGAGGGGCCGCCATGGTGGGTGGGTGGGATACTGCGGACTGTACTGTAGCGTCAATGAGTGTCGCGTGCTCGACGCGATAACGGGGTTAAGATCCAGCGCCGGAGATTGGGACAGCCACTCGGCAGCGCTCCCCGACCACGTGCAGACGACTGTGCATGAGTGGGGCCCAGAATCCAGCAACAGCTTCGTGCTTTGCCATTGGGAGACTCTTCTTCCCTCCCTCCTCGAGTGATGAGATAGAGGGACACGATGCGTTTCGGCCGTACACTCCAGCTCGCCGTGTATGCACCATGGCGCGACAACTACATCGACTACCCCCGCCTCAAGCGCCTCCTGCGTGACGATGACTCGGCGCCCAGCTCGCCCTCGACCGAGACGCCCGGGGACAAGTGGACGGACGAGGATGAGAGCCGGTTCGTGGATGAGCTGGTGAATGTGCAGCTGGAGAAGGTGCACGCCTTCCACAAGGAGACGTATGAGAAGCTGCGGGACCGGACGGCGAAGTGCGAGGCGAGGCTGGACGGGGTGGCCGTCGCCGAGCATGGGGACGGACAGGCAGAGGCGGGAGCGGTGGACGGCGTTGCCGAGTCCTCCGGGACCAAGCCTGGCGATGAGGCGGGCAGCAACGGCAACGGCAACGGCAAGCAGCCGGTGCCCAGCGAAGACGACAAGAAGACGATCCTCACCGAAGTCCTCTCCGAGCTCGACAACATCACCAAAGAGACCAACGAGCTCGAAAAGTACAGTCGGATCAATTACACTGGTTTCCTGAAGGCAGTCAAGAAGCACGATCGCAAGCGCGGCGCCTCTTACCGCGTCCGGCCTCTACTCCAAGTGCGTCTCGCGGCCTTGTCGTTCAATATCGAGGACTACTCGCCGCTGCTCTACCGTCTGAGCGCCATGTACAACTTCGTACGTCAGCACCTCGACGGCGTTGGCGAGAAGCGCGGGATGAGCATCAGCGAGTCCGTCGACGGTCCGGGCGGGGACTCGACGTACATCTCGCACAAGTTCTGGGTGCACCCCGAGAACTTGCTGGAAGTCAAGACCATGATCCTCCGCCGCTTGCCCGTACTGGTGTACAACCCGCAGACGTCCAAAGTGGCCGAGGGCGCGCTGAAGGACCCGAGCATGACGAGCATCTACTTCGACGACCCCGCCTTCTCCCTCTACAGCAAGAAAGTCGACGAAGGCGAGGCCTCCAGTCTCCGCCTCCGCTGGTTCGGCCAGCTGGCCGACAAGCCCCAGATCTGGGTCGAGCGCAAGACCGTGCGCGCCGACGAGACGAGCTCCGACACGCGCATCACGACGAAGGAGAAGTACATCCAGCCCTTCATCCAAAACGAGTACGGCATGGAAAAGCAAATCACCAAGCTCTCCCTCCGCGCCGGCCCGGACAGCCCCGAAGTCGCAGATTTCACCGCCGCCGTCACCTCGATCCAGTCCCTCATCGCCGAGCACGGCCTGCAGCCCGTGCTTCGCGCCAACTACACCCGCACCGCCTTCCAGATCCCCGGCGACGACCGCGTGCGCATCTCCCTTGACACCGACCTGGCCTTCATCCGCGAGGACGCGTTGGACTCGGACCGCCCCTGCCGCGACCCGGGGTCATGGCACCGCGCGGACATCGATGGCGCGGGGCTCGAGTTCCCATTTACCTCCATCCGCAAGGGCGAGATCGCGCGCTTCCCCTTCGCGGTCCTGGAGATCAAGGTCCGGCGGCGTAGCGGTGTGAACAAGACGGCGGAGTGGATCCGGGATCTCATGGCCTCGCACCTGGTGAAGGAGGCGCCGCGGTTCAGCAAGTTTGTGCACGGCGTCGCGGTGCTGTTCGAGGACTACGTGAACACGTTCCCCATCTGGCTGCCGCAGGTCGAGACGGACATCCGCCGGGACCCGCGGGAAGCGTTCGAGGAGGAGGTCGCGCGGGGAGAGAAGGAGCGGGAGGAGGAGGTCGCGGTCGGCAGTCTGCTGAAGAGCTGGGGCGCGCCGGGGGCGGGGATGGTGCGGCGGGGGACGCAGGGCGGAAGGGAGATCATCAGCCCGGTGGGCTCGCCGGCCATGACCTCCAGCGGTGCGATGGCGCGGGGCGCGGGGGCGAACGGGAAGATGGGCCAGAGTCTGCGGGACTACGGCACCACGAAAGATGCGACCCAGGCGCACGACACGGCCGGCGAAGCGGACGACGACGAGACGGGCCAGCACGCCCCTCCCACCACCAACGCCAACGGCAACGGCAACGGCGCCAGCACCGGCACCGGCAGCGGCGGCCTCAAAACACTCCTCTTCCCCACCTTCTCGACCAGCAAATACGCCGCCGCCCGCCGCCACCCCACCCCCTTACCCCCGGGCATCACCCAGCCGACCGCCTGGCTCAAGGACGCCGGCCCCGTGCGCGTGGAAGCCAAAGTCTGGCTCGCGAACCAGCGGACCTTCATCAAATGGCAGCACGTCTCGGTCCTCCTCGCCACTTTGGGCGTCGGGCTGTACAACGCCGCGGGGGTCGATAATAATGTGGCGAGGGCGCTGGCCGTGGTGTACACGTTGTTGGCCGTCGCGGCCGGGGGGTGGGGGTACGGGGTGTATGTGTGGCGGTGCAAGTTGATTGGGGGCCGGAGCGGGAAGGACTTCGATGCCGTGGCCGGGCCGGTGGGGGTGTGCCTGGGGCTGGCTGTGGCGTTGGTGTTGAACTTCGCGTTCAAGGTTAGTGGGTATGGGCGTCCTGGAGGGCTTCCGATGCCCGTGGAATCTGTCTGAGGGTGTAGGGTGTGGGCGTCGTGCTGACTTTGGTGTGCTGCAGTACCAGGCCATTGTGCAGAATCACAACCGGGATCAGGGGACGGCGGGGCTGAACTCGACGGCGGCGTTGCGGCCGCACTGGAGCGATTTGTAGAGCACTCGGCTCCGAGCCTGCGACGACGAGACGCCTAGCGGGATTGTCCTGGGCCGCATCGATCTTGTTACTGGACGTGACGCCGGACTATCGCGCCAGCGCCCTCGGAGCCTGCGGCAGTTCCGGGGTCTTCGAACTCTGAGCGGAGAGGATGCGTACATACGTGTACCATTTCCCCCACTGTGCCCAGGCTCCTCCGCATCGATTGTGGGAGGCGCCCATGACATACGCTCTGGCGTCAATCGCGGCGCTTCCGCACTCGGGTGTAGTTCTGCAGCTAGTCCTGGCTCCCTACTTCTTGGTCACCAAGCTTTGACGCAGGGGCTTGAGCGCAGTGCCCCAACCTCCCGCAAGGCTTCGTATCGCACGGACTGGAACACTGCTGACCATGAGTGCAGTACTCGCACATATCGATGAGCGTGGACGCGGATGGACTCGATCCCAGCGCTCGCGTGGCGACTTCCCAGCCCCTATGGATCGTTCATCCCGATAACACTTTCCACAATTTCTGCTGAGCCGTTGTACTTGCGAGTGCCTAGTACTGCGCTATCTCGATGACTGCGTCGTTTGAATATCCTCTGGAGGATGGACGTCCGTGCGACGTTGCCATCGTACGACAAAGCGGATGTGGATGAGCCATTCCACCTGGGCCGCACCATTCTCATTGCAACGCTCCCGTTGCGCAGGGCGTCGGCCCGACTGATACAGCGCACGGAGTACTCTGGAAGGGCTTGCAAGCATGGCCGGCCATGGAAGCTGGCTACGGATGTCGTCTCCTCGTGTTGAGCTGCCGTCCGCATCCGACCATGCATGCAGCGCTGCCAGCGCACTGCAGTACTCGACTGCTCCTCGCACTGCAAATCACCGGGATCAGTGTGCCGCTACCATAACGACGCAAGACGGGATGCGAGGGCTGAACGCTCGCTCTCGTTCTCGTTTCCTGAACGGGTCCAGCCTTGGCTTGGCACCGTTCCCGCGCCACGAAAGCGAAAGCCCGCTGAGGCCTCGAGTGAGGTGCAAGCCATTTGCAATTGTCAACAAGCGACAAAGATCGTTCCACTTCTGCCGCACCCTCGTCGTCTCTGGTGCGCGGCCATGCTGATCACGGGCCTCATGTCGCTGCCATCGGACCATTGCCTCAAGGACTAAATGACAGATCGTGCCAGACGGGACATTGGAGACGGTCAGCTCCGGCGAACGGGTACGACGTATCCACGGTCCTCTCACGCATCTACAAGAGGCGGGTGCCGTCGCCAGAGAGTACCCGCATCTCCACAGCTGTCGACCACCTCCCACCGCTCTCCGAAACAGAAGAAGCAGCGCCGTCCACGGCTCCAGGGAACGCACAATGCTCGCCACGACCCTCTCCTGCGCGCTCCTCGCCCTCTCCTGCTCGGCCGCCGTCGCACGCATCCCCTCCGAGCACGCCGCCGCCGGCTGCCACGCGGTCACGATCCCCGTCCCGGTCTCGGCGACGAACGCTCGGTTCACCCTGCCCACCGTGGACAGCAGCCTGGAAGCGGTGCGGTGGGGCATCGAGGACTCCCGGCGCACCAACGTCAACAAGACGAGCGGCGAGATCGCCATCAACCAGACCTTCGCCATCGCCGCGCAGTTGTGCGTGCCGGCGCACGGCGGGAAGAGGGATCACCTGCAGATCCTCACGCATGGTCACTTTGCCAACCACAAGTACTGGTACGACGATCTTCTCAGACACGGGCGTACTTGAGACTGACGCGGCGGGTGTAGGGATGTTCGCGTGCAGCCCGAGGAGTACTCCCAGGTCGAGAGTCTGCTCGCGGCGGGCTATAGCGTGCTGAACTACGACCGCCTCACCGTCGGCGACTCCGAGAGACCCGACGCCTACACCGTCGCGCAGACGCAGGTGGAGGTCGAGATCCTGCGCCACTTGGCCGAGATGGCCCGCGATGGCCGACTGCTGCAGCTCGCCCCCTCTGGCCCCACCACCTCGTTCCACAAGATCATCGCCGTCGGCCACAGCTACGGCTCGAAGATCACCTCCGGCCTGCTGGCCCAGTACGGCGGCCTGGTCGACGCCGCCGTCATCACCGGCCAGCTGCCGCCCGTGGCCGGCGACGCGGAGCCCGCGGGCGCCAGCCTGATCCTGGCGCCCCGCTTCGCCGCGGCGGCGGACCCGATCCGCTGGCGCGGCTACGGCAGCGGCTACATCGCCATGGCGGACATCTACACGCTGCAGACGGCCTTCTTCGCCCGCCGCGGCGCCGCCGACCCGTCGGGCTTCGACGACGCGCTGCTCGCGTACTGCTGGGACGAGGTCGCCAGCCCGATCGCCTCGGGCGAGTGGCTGTCCCGCGGCATGATCAAGAGTCTCCCGGCCCCGGCGTTCGCGGGGCCCATCTTGTTCTTCAACGGGGAGAGGGATGTCGCGGCTTGCCTGGCGGACTGCAACGGGCTGTTCAACGCCACGGCCGCGGCGGAGGTCTACCCGAATGCGACGGCGGTGGACTGGTACCTGCAGCCGGGCGCGGGACATGGGCTGCCGTTCCATCGGAATGCGAGCGCGGGGTACAAGGTTATCAACGACTGGCTGGGTGCGCACGGGGTTTGAGGGGGTGCGATGGGGCTTGCGGTGGGAGGTGAGACGGCGGATATGCAGATGATTGAGTTCCTACATGTAGTTGTTCACAGCTTTAGATTGCTTCGCCCCTTTCACCCCGGCCTTGCCTCGTCTGCATACATGCATAACACCTCAAGCACGCAAATGCTGTCGGCCTTTGACACAAAGGCCGACAGCCAGCCTCGGGGCATCACTCGCCGAGAGCGCGGCCACTTCCCAACTGCAGCTCTTGCCCGGCACTCCGGTAGATACAGCGCTATAGATGATCGCCGCCGGGCGTCGCCAATCTTCCTGGATATCGATCTTGGAGAGTTGAGTCTGTATTTCTCCAGCCTCATCCCTACACAGCGTCTCCCCCCCCTCACCGCCCATCTCTCCACCCCACCCTCTCCACCTGCGCAAACCTCACAATGGCGAAGACGTACACCTACGAAGAAGTCCAGCAGCACCGCAGTCCGGACAGCTGCTGGGTGATCCTCTACGACCACGTCTACGACGTCACCGCCTTCCTCCCCTCCCACCCGGGCGGCAGCAAGATCATTCTCCAGCTCGCCGGCACCGACGCAACGGAGGAATACGACCCGGTCCACCCCCCCGGCACCCTCGAATCCTCCCTCCCCGCCTCAGCCAAACTGGGTGCCTTCGACCCCAGCACCCTCCCCATCGTCGAGCAGTCCCCCGAGCAGACCGGCACGCCCACCAAGTCCCCCGCGCAAGAGCAAGCCGAAGAGCCCCTGGCCACGTTGGAAGAATGCCTGAACCTCGACGACCTCGAGGCGCTCGCCACGCGCAAGATCAGCCGCAAGGCATGGGCGTACTACTACTCCGCCGGCGACGACCTGCTGTCCAAGACGCTGAATAACACCGTCTACTCGCGCATCCTGCTCCGCCCGCGGGTGTTCGTCGACTGCACGCGCTGCGACACCTCCACCACTTTTCTCGGCCATAAAGTAGATGTCCCGTTCTTCGTCAGTCCGGCCGCCATGGCGCGGCTGGGGAACCCGGCGGGCGAACGGGGGATTGCGCAAGCGTGTGCGACGTACGGCGCGCTGCAGATCATCTCCAACAATGCATCCCAAACCCCCGAGCAGATAATTGAAGGAAGCCCCGAGGGCCAGGCGTTCGGGTGGCAGCTGTACGTGCAGCAGGAGCGGAGCAAAAGCGAGGCGATGCTGCAGCGCATCCACGCCCTGCCGCAGGTGAAGTTCATCTGTCTCACCCTCGACGCGCCGGTACCCGGGAAGCGGGAGCACGACGAGCGGGGGAAGAGCGTGGGCGCCAACTTACCCGTCAAGAGCGCGGTGAAGAGCCAGCAGACTCCCACGACCACCACCGGCCCCAACGCGCCGTGGACCAGTGAGCGCCGGCTCGAAGACGCGGTCGAGTCGGGCGAGGCCGGGGGTGGCGGGGTGGGGAAAGCGCTGTTCGCGGGCACGGCGCCGGATCTGACGTGGCGGGCCACGCTGCCCTGGCTGGCGCAGCATACCCATCTGCCGATCGTGCTGAAGGGGATCCAGACGCACGAGGACGCGTACCTGGCGAGCCTGCACGTGCCGCAGGTGCGGGGAATTATCCTGTCGAATCATGGGGGCCGGGCGATGGATACCGCGCCCCCGGCCATTCATACGCTGCTGGAGATCCGGAAGTACTGCCCGGAGGTGCTGGATAAGCTGGAAGTCTACGTCGATGGCGGGATCAAGCGCGGGACGGACATCGTCAAGGCGCTTTGTCTAGGCGCCAAGGGCGTGGGACTCGGTCGCGCGCCGCTGTTTGGGCTGGGGGCGGGGGGGGTGGAGGGCGTGGCGCGGACGTTGGAGATTCTGAAGGCGGAGGTCGAGACGGCGATGCGGCTGCTGGGGGCCGAGAGGGTGGGGGATCTGTGCCGGCAGCGCGTCAATGCCCGGGCGGTGGAGCGGGAGATCTACGATGGGGACGAGGCGTGGGGGATGCAAAGGGGGCCGGGGGGGAAGTGGGTGGGGAGTAAGCTGTAGACACATGTATGTATGTATGGCTACGAAGGAACGATAGAGGCAAGACCAAGGCTACATAGCGGGCCACACCCGTAAGCAGCTTTACGGTGGTCGACTCCAGATCTTCTTGCTTGGCAGCCGCCATGCAACTCCGCAGCGCCCAGGAAAGGCAGGAAGGTGGGTCTGCGATGGCTTGGCGCGAAAGCTGGTACCTGCATACATGTATCTGCACTCCAACATGTGCCAACTCGGGGGTTGGGCCTCCTCTCCGGCCATTGCGACTGCGGCGCACCTGGAAACGTTGTCGATGTTGCAGCTGCAGCGAGAAGGGCCATAGGCGCGGGCTCACGGAAAGGTAGGGGATATAGAGTATGGACCTCCGGGTCAGATCCGGCCGTCCCAACACGAGCCATTCGATTTCGTCAACCATCTATCTCGATCAATCAACAGCGAAAGGCAGCTGCGTGCTCAGTATGGCATATCCTTCATTGGAGGTAGCTAACTGACTGGCTGTGAAGAGCCGAGGATAGGAGGAAGTAGACAAGACGGAAAGCGGTCTATCAAACACATACGGCAATGGACGTCTTCCTCGAACGGCGCATACTGCACACCACCTTCCGCTCCATCTTGCACGCCGCGCGACGATCTCAACAACGATGCTACCGTCTCCCACAAGCTAGACGCTTCGCCTCGAAGCCCGACGTCAAGCCCTCACTTCCCACCATCGCCTCCCCACCC
>JAWDJV010009447.1:0-48089 GCA_033119285.1 Teratosphaeriaceae sp. CCFEE 6253
GCGTTTGAGACATGTGTCGCAGGGGCTCCTCTTGCGCCATTGCCTGCTAGCTCGCCCAATCGCCGGCTCGGCATCCACCGCATCTCCTCCCGAGCCGCGATGCCGGTGGGGATCGGCAGGCAACGCCGCCGCCATGGGTGGGGATCCCGGGTGCTGGGAAGTGGGGCGGATCGACAGGCTCCAGTCGCCGGGCCCTGTCAGGCCTGCTAGGCCAGGTCCGTAATAATGCGCGCCTTCCTTCGAGGTGGGACTCGTGGCGCGCGGGTGATTTGGAATGCGCGGCGTGACGGTGCTTGCTGGCCGGGAGATGGGCTGCGATGGCACGAACCCGGCCGTCGTGCCTATGGAAAGTGGACGGAGATCTGGAGGGTCTCGAAGCCGCAGTACTAACATGACGGGTGCAGGCACGGGCGCGGGCGGGAGTGCGTCGCCGTCGAAGGCTACTATTTGTGTGATGTCAACCACGACACGTACCTGGAGCTACGCCGCATCATCGACTTCGCACTCTGCCGTGGGCAGCATCAGCGCCACGATCCCGGCCCGATCGTTCAAAAAGGATTGCCCGGTACCCGGATTCAGCATTGTGTCAGACCATGGCCCTGGGTACGCGATCGACCAAGATCCCCATCTGCGCGGCGAAGGCCCAGGCCTACGGGCGCCATCTGACGTCTCCCCCAACCCTCTCAAGCACCACACTATCCAGCAGTAGTATCCTCCCGCAACTGTCGGCCCGCACTTAGTCAACGCCTCTAGCATGCCACTATCGCCGGCTCCTCCTCCGCCCGCCTGTAGCGCCCCTGCATCGCGATCCTATGGAGTCGATCATCTGGAGACGGCGAGATGTCGCAAGATGCTTGTGTCCTGCCAGGCCCGCTTCTCGCTTACCCCTACCCACCCCAGTGACACTCCCCATCGTAACGGCCACACTAAACTGCCCCTCTAGATGCATCTGCAAGCCATGCCAGACGCCAGACAGGCGCCTCACTCGTTGAGCCTATCTCGATCCGGCCACGGCCTGCAATGCAGCGTGCCATTTGGGGCCGAGTATATCGAATTGATGTCTTCAGGGACCAGCAGCGCGCGGCGTATATCGAAACGTCTGGTCCCGCCATTCTGGTTCGGCCACGATGTTGTGCTGCGTCCGCTGGATCTGATCTTCGTCCTGCATCCAGCTTGTCGGTTCCGCTGGGACTATGCATGTTGATCTGCCTGCTCGCCGATCCCAAGATCAATGGCTGCGTCGTATGGAGGCTACGAGAGTGCCACTCCGGTCGTTGCACTCTCCGAGCATGTCGTTGCTGGGGACCGGTCGAAGAAGGCGACACAGTCACGACAGCTGCTCTCCTGTACCAAGTGTCGCGAACGCAAGGTCAAGGTCAGTGGGGTCCGATCGGTCGGTATCCAACCCAACCTTTGATCTGACAACGACGACAGTGCGACCGGATCAAGCCATGCTCGGCTTGCAGTGCCCGCGGCCACCCCAAGGACTGCGATTTCGTCGTGGGCGAGGGCAACGACTACAGCCCCATCCAACAGTCGTACGAGATCCGCAAGCTACGCATCGAGAATCTGCAGTTGAAGGAGCGATTACGAGCCGCGAGTCTTCCACACTCAGCCGACGAGGACGAAGATGGCGAGACGTCCGAGGGTAAGGGGACGAAGGCCAGCCGGGCTGCTGCCCGTCAACGACGCTTCAAGACCTCCGACTGGCATGACAACCTCTACTTCGGAACACCGGGCCTCGCAAACATCATCCACGACGTGGGTGAACGACGAAATGTCAGCTTGCAGCACTTGCTGACCACGTCAACAGTTCGCCAACCTCCAAGTGGGCAGCCACTCCTTGACACACACCATCCCGCGACATCGTCAAACGCATGGCCTGGCCCGCGAGATGTACGCGCCCGAGCAATCCATGCACCCATTCCCCGTCTTCGCCAACTGGACCGGCGAGGACGTCTTCACCGCCCTGGTCGCCACCCTGCCCGACCGCGACCGCCTGTTCACCATCCTCGAGGACTTCGAGCGGCGCGCGCCCTCGTGCTCGTTCCCTCACACCCCGGACGAGGTCACGAAGCTGGAGATCGAGCGCTTCCTCGCGGACGCCGGGGCCAACGCGGAAAAGTACCCGGACATGCTGGCGCTAATCTTCGTCACGCTCGCCACGGGCCTGCAGATGGGCGAGTACGACCGCAGCGGCGGGCAGTGGGTCGAGGGCTCGATGGCGGCGACGATGCGGGGCGCGGACGTCTACAGTGAGTCCTACCCGCTGATATCACTAGAGCCTCATCGTTGATGCGGTTTAGTTGCGGCGAGCATGCAGGCGCTGCGCATGTCATCCTATATGCACCAGCCCACGCTGCTCAGCATCCAGGCCATGGTCATGATGGGCCCCTACCTCACCAACAGCGGCCGCTTCCTGGATGCGTGGACACTCTTCGGCACCACCGTCCGTATGGCCCATGCCATCGGCTTACATCGGGACCCGCAGCTCCTCGATCCAGCGCCACCATTGCGGGAGTCCATGATCCGGCGCACGCTGTGGTGGTGGATGCTGCACATGGACCAGCAGTACTCCGTCACGCTCGGACGGCCCCTGGGGATCTCCGGGTTCGGCGACTGTCCTCCACCGGAGCCGTTGACGACGAACCCGGTGATATTGAGGCTGGGTCAGTTCGTCGATCATTTCACCATCCACGCCCGGCAGATCTTGAGCAGCGACGGGATGATGAGCGTGGCGAAGATTGACGAGTTCACCGACAAGCTCGTCGGGCTGTGGCATACCATGCCGGAGCAACTCCAGTTCAACGAGAGTTGGCTGCGCGACACGACCACCCTACCGGACTGGCCGCTCGAGGTCATCTCCGCAATGCTCTTTGCGAAAATGCAGTCCTTCCTTATCCTGCTCAACCGGCAACGAGTGGAGCGTACCCAAGGCACTGCTGGCCCACCTCCAGGCTCTCCCCCTTTCCGGACGAGCATACCCGGGACACGCCGGCCGTCGGTCGCCGCCGGCTCCTACTCCACCAGTCTCTACGGCAGCACGCAGGACCCCTTCCACCACTTTCACCCCCCGGCCGTGCGCGGCCGCGACCTCGTCATCAACTCCTCGGTCCTGATCCTGCAGACCTTCCTCTTCTTCCAGCATCGCCACCCCGCCGTCCTAATCTGCTGGACGATGTGCCAGCAGGCCTTCAACGCCAGCATGATCGTGCTGATCGATGCGTGGGAGACGGGCAATACGGCGAACGAGTTCTTCGTGAACCAAGCCTACGCCGTTTTCGATGAATTGGACAAGAAGGGCGTGCACAAGCTGGCCAAGCTCGCCGTGCA
This sequence comes from Teratosphaeriaceae sp. CCFEE 6253, assembly GCA_033119285.1. Classification (NCBI taxonomy): domain Eukaryota; kingdom Fungi; phylum Ascomycota; class Dothideomycetes; order Mycosphaerellales; family Teratosphaeriaceae; species Teratosphaeriaceae sp. CCFEE 6253. Next base: position 3,334 of record JAWDJV010009447.1, read on the forward strand.
GCGGATCAGTGATGGTCTGGCCCAGCTGGGCGCGCGGCAGCAGGAGGAGCAGCGGCGGCTGGCCATGGCGTCCCGGCGCTCGAGCGCGCAGCACGTCTACCAGCCGCAGCACGCGCCCCCGGTCCTCCAGCTCGACACGGCCTCCATGGCCGACTGGTCCAGCGACGCTGTCATGGGCAACACCGGCATGTTCCTCCTCGAGGACCCGGGCCTGCAGGCGCACGTCCCGCCCCCCTTCCAACCCCTCAGCTGGAGCATGGCCGGCAGCAGCAGCAGCCACCACACCTCCTTCCCACCCCACGACCCCGCGCAGCAGCAACGCAGCTTCAACAGCAGCAACCCGTCCACCGTCGCCGCCTCCCCGACCTCCTCCGGCCCCATGCCCCTGCCGATGCCGATGCCGATGAACGCGCCCCTGGTCCCCCTCGCCCACGTCACCGCCGCCCCCTTCCCGGTCGTCATGTCCCCGCCCTTCCTGCCCGCGGGCGCGGGCATGATCCCCGTCACCCACTCCCCCTACGCCGTGGGGCTGCAGCCGCGCATGCCGGCGCTGCATCATCGGCGCGCGCCGTACCAGCCACAGCTGCAGCACCCGCCGTCGCAGCCGCATCCGGCGGCGTTCACCGCGATCAATAATCTGGGGGGGGGGTTCCCGCATCACCCGGGTCCGGCGGGTGGGGGTTTCATGCCGCCGCATCATCATCATCAACAGCAGCAGTCGAGGAGCGCGCGGCAGAGCCAGAGTGGCGCCAGTTCGGGCGGGGGGCCAAGGGGCGTGCACAAGTCGGACCGGACGCCGGGGGGACGGTCGTTGGCGCGGCGGAAGTGAGCTGGGTGCGTTGTGTGTGTATGTGTGTGTATGTGTGTGTGTAGACTGTTGATGGGGGCAGGGGGGGCTATTGCTTGAGTGCATATTTAGCGAGGCGTTGGGCGGTGGGAGGCATGGCAGATCTACGCGGGGCGACGAGACACACGGGGCGCAGCAATGCTACGACTAGGGCGGGCCTTTTGGTTTGAGGATGTTTCGGTATGCTACGCGGTGGTCGCTTTGGACAACAGAACAAGGGCCGTGGGCTTGGCGGGGGGATTATGTACGTGCGTATCGGAGGATGATAAAGGATAAACAGCAGCACGGTGTTATCGCCCTGCTCCTGATCTGTGAATTTACTGTACGGGCCCTGGCATCGTGCCTCATCGCCGTGAGAGGGCGCACGAGCCGGCGAGCACCTGGGGCAACAGCAGTCGGTGGCACTCTCACGAGGACAACCTCGCGACTCGACCCGGACCCCGCAGACCCGTCCACGCTGCGTTCTTCGCGACCCTCACTGATGGCTCATCGCCGCTATGATGCTCCCGAGCCCATCGCCAGAGGTCGCGGGTCCGCGAGGATGGTCATGGGGACGACGGCGGCGGGATGCGCTCTCGTTTCCAGCTCCACGCTTCCACCCCATCTCCTTCGACCCGCTCCGAGCATGATGATGAGACCGAGGGGACAGCTGACGGCGTGCATCCTCGAACGGGAGGCCTCGAGACTGGGCGTTCCGAGTTGGATGTAATGTGATGGTCGTGGTTATGGAGTGGAAGCTTCCAAGCTCGCGCGTAATGCCCCATGTCAATCTGAAACGCGGAAAGCACATCTGAACACCAAGCCCAGCGATTCCCGCTCGGTCTACCTGTCTATGTGCCTTTGATCCTACCCCCTCATAGCGTTCGTATCCCGTGTCGGAAGAAATGATCGTGCAAGACCGGGTATATGTGTCCAATCCTCAAAACGCCGCTCCAGAACGCCGAAGAAAGGAAAACGCGATACGGACCCGGGACAGCGCGCTGCGAGGCTCCACAGTCGGGATGAGTGACGTCCGGACGCTATCAAGAAGTTTGGAGCCATCAGGCGGGGACGGGAGGGTAGGCGTGAGCAGAGTTGCAACGATCCGCCGAGTTCCTTGCGCACGGTTGCCGCAGAACACCGCCCGCTTGGCCATCGCTATGCTTGCCGCCACGTCGAGGCCTCTCTCCGCGCCGGGGTCCCGCCAGCTGCGCGCGAGCCATATCCCCGCTGGCCTATACATCCCCTGGGCAGCCGGGCCACGCGTCCGTCTCCAGCCAATCCACCACCTCACCCAACTATCAACAACGACTGCGCCACCACACTGTTCCATTCCCCACCCACCCCAGCTCAATCATGCAACTGATGCGTCGGACAATTCCCGCCCCCCCTCCTCTCCCACCACCCCCGGATACACACCCGATGGAACTTACACAGACACTCCATCCGCCCCATCGCGTCCCCGACCGCGAACTCCTCGAGGCAGATGACGCACTCCTGCGGCTCCTCCGCGGCGCCGCCGGAGGCGGAGGGCGCGAGGCAGTCCTTCTCCGTCGCGGTGTAGAGGGCCATGCCGCGGGGCCGGTGGGAGGGCGCGCGCGGGCGCGCGGCGGCGGCCGTGCTGGGGTCCACGGGGGGTAAGCCGGGGGGCGTGGTGGAGGCCGTGGGGTGGGTCGAGTTGAAGGCTGGGAGGGACGCGGGGTTGAACCCTCCCGCCGTCGGCGTGGTGATGTGTGGAGTGGGTGCTGCTCCAGTATGACTAGAGTGCCGCGGCGGCGGCGGCGGCGGCGGGTGCGGCATACTGCTCGACCCGGGCGTCGAGCTGAAGCGCTCCGCAATACACGCCTGCACGTGTGCCGCCCTTATTGCCTCGCCGGGCGGGAGCTCGGTGCCGCAGACGGGACACTCGTCTTCCTCCCGCACCACGCGTCGGGGCCTCGCCTGCGGGGAGTAGGCGGAGGGAGCGTTGTTGAGGGGCGGGCGTGCTGCTGAGTCCCCTCTGGGAAAGTGCGGGAGAGGCAGGGTCGGCGCGTAGGGGTGCGAGTGCGAGTGGGAGTGGGAGTACCGATGGCTAATCGAGCGGCTCTGATGCGGGGAAGGGGGTCCGGGGGAGGGCCGGGGCGAAGCGCGGTCGTGGGACGAGGGCGATGGGCGCGCGGGGGTAAGCTGCTGAGGCTGGCCGGGGATACTGCGGCTGAGCGTGGAAGTCATCACGGGCTGGTGAGACTGGCTCCTCGTCCGCCCGCCGACACCCGGCCGTGAGGAGGGGGGTGGGGGCGGCATATAATGCCTCCGCAGCCGTTCCGCGGACTGCTCGGCTTCTGTGGCATCCCCCGCGTTGCGTGCGCCTTCGATCAGCGGCCGCAGCCTCGCTCCCGTCTCATCTCCACCTCGTACAGAAGCATTATCCGGTGTCCACGGGTCCGGCACACAAGGATTGCACACCCGCACCACCTCGCCCCCGCCCAGCGGCCCTCGGACCTCCCCCTCCAATCCCTGTCCCGCGGTCTCGACCCCGAACTCCGTCCCAAAGGGCTGAGGCGGCTGCACGATGTACTGCCGCGGGATGGTGATCCGGTGCGGGGAGCAGGCGGAGCAGACGACGCGGCCGCACTTGCGGCAGTGGTGCCGCCGGTTCCAGAAGCCGAAGTCGGTGCGGCAGACGGGACACTGCGTCGCTTCATCGTCGGGCTGCCAGCGCGGGAGGCGGAGGGAGGAGCTGGAGCGGCGGCTCGTGCTGTGGGTGTGGGTGTGATGGTGGATGGAGGAGGTGCTGGAGTGGTGGGTCGGCGGGAGGGGCCGGGGTCGTGGTTGAGGCGGGGAGGTGAGGTCGATGGGCGTCTGGGCCGTGCCTGCCATGCCGCCACTTGATGTGCTCGTCGCGGAAGGTCGACGGGGCGGCCGTGTGGCGGCGGTGGTGATGTTGGAGCTCGAGGCGGCGGAGGTGGGATACGGGTAGGAGCGACCCGGGCCTTCGTGCTGGGCGCCGGCGTGTCGCCGCTTGCGGTCGGTGGAGGTGGAGCGCTCAGGGATGGTGCCGCCGGCGGAGCGGAGGTAGTTGAGCCATGCGCGGTCGCTGTCGTTGCCGGCGGGAGGTGTCGGATTGCCTGCGCCGGTCATCACGCGAGCCGTCACGTGGGCCCGTCCGATTGCGTCGTCTCTTATCTCGCGCGCTGACGAATGCGCCGCTCACCCACCAAGCGAAGGGTGCGGGACTTGGCTGCTGTCTCTGGGTGAGCATGCAGTTGGGAAGATAGTGGGCGGTGTGGTACAATACATGTCTCGAGCAAGGGAGGTGTTTACTGGATGCGTTGTCATCTTGCCCGCCGCCGTTGTTCTGTGGCGTCATCCGCTCGGCAGTCGGCACCTGTCGCAAGCGGCCGTGGGCGGTGGCGCGGCGCGGAAGTCTCCAAAGCGATGTCCGCCCGCGAAGCCTTCCACCCGGTATGGAGGTCGTCGGAGTGACGATATTAGCGATGCTTCGTGTTGCGACTTGCCCTCCGTCTGCCCATCACTCTGGAGCCGAGTGCCCCGAAGCTTCGTCGGCCCAGATTAGGTACTACCCGATTGGGCAAGCCGCATACTAGCGCGGTTCTCGTTCGGCAAAGCTTGCCGAGATCGCGACGGGATACACGTGCTGTACTTGCGCTTCTTCATCTTCGCGCGTGTACGTCAGGAAGCCCACCAGGAAGCTCACGACACACTCAACGCCGACGCTTTCATTACGCCACATCTCCGTCATGTCCTCCGACCCACGAAGACGCGCCGCCCCGCCGCCTCGGCCGCCCACCCCTCCACCACCCCCCGCCGAACCCGACACCAACATCAACTCCCTCGACGGCGCCTCTGACACACCCCCTCAACCATCCATCCCATCTCTCCCCCTCCAACCCATCGCCGCTCCCAGCGACCAACCCTCAGACGGCGCCGGCTTCAAACTCCGCTTCTGCACCGTCTGCGCCTCCAACAACAACCGGTCAATGGAAGCCCACCTCCGCCTGACCACCCGCCCGACCTCCCCCACGCACACCTACCCGACCCTCTCCTTCGGCACCGGCTCCCTCGTCCGCCTCCCCGGGCCCTCGATCCAGCAGCCCAACGTGTACAGCTTCAACTCGACCTCCTACAGCGCCATGTACGACGAGCTGCGCGGCAAGGACTCCCGGCTGTACACCCACAACGGCATTCTCAACATGCTCGAGCGGAACAAGGGCATCAAGTACGGCCCGGAGCGGTGGCAGGACTGGGCCCCCGGCGTCCCGCGCGTGGGGAAGCGGAAGCGCGGTCCCGACCAGGAGGCCGCGAGCGCGCAGTACAGCGACGACAAGGGCGCCCAGGGGGTGGAGGCAGGGACGGTGGATATCGTGATCACGTGCGAGGAGCGCTGCTGGGACGCCGTGGTTGAGGATTTGTTGTCCCGGGGGAGCCCGTTGAATCGGCCGGTGCACGTGTTTAATGTGGATATCCGGGATAACCACGAGGAGGCGTTGGTTGGGGGGAAGGCGATTCTGGAGCTGGCGGACGCGTTGAATGCGGCGGCGAATGAGGAGAGGGAGAAGGTGGTGGGCGGGTTGGGAGGAGGAGCGGGGGCGAACGGGGTGCACTTTGATGAGGGGAGGGGAGGGGCGAGACAGGGCTTCGATGAGAGGGTGCCGGAGATTCTGGCGGCGTGGCAGGAGAGATGGCCGACGCTGCCGGCGCTGTGGACGCTCGCTTGGTTGTGAGGGACGCATCGCAACGTTGCCTTGGGCACATCGATGCGCCGTGACACCTGGACGCTTACTTCTCTTCATCCCGACCATGTGAACCATGGGTTCGGCGCGGCATGCCTTGCGACCCGTGGACCTATTCCTGCGGACGCTCCGACACAGGACGGACGATCGGCCGCCGACGCGCAGGCCAGTACCAGCGTTGCTTGCATACCCAACCTACAACGGAGCTGCCATGGATCCCGCACTTGCACGAATACAAAGGACGCGTCTCCGGGAAGGGAGACGCTCTTCCCACCATCCACCACATGGGCGTGGGTGGATCCGGGGGGAAGTCGTCTCGCCGCGCCGTCGTGACCGGCGGCCCCACGAGAGCGCATCAGCCGGGCAATGCGGCGCAGACGACAGTCGTTTTGGCGGACCTGTATCGCAGCGGACACAGCGCGCTGATGACGCGGATCTAATTCCGAGGACGAATACGAAGACCTGCATTCGGAAGCGAAAGCCGGGCACGACGTCATGTCAGAATATCCGAGCCGCCCTATCATCTTTCGCTCGCGGTTGATCTGTGCCATGTGTGGTTTGAGGCCCTGAAGATCATCAAGATGACTAACTAGTAGATGCCTTGTGGGCTAGCAGGTGGGTGGGAAGCATCGCTTTAGACGTGCTCTTGCTGCGCTTCTTGGTCGACACACACGCCTTCGCCTATCTCGACACGTTCCTGCTGAGGGATTCCCTTGCATCCTGGAAGAAGCTCGCCTGCACCTCGTGAGCGACCTCCGAAGGAGCCTCATAGGATGACGGCCCACGAATCCCACAACAACGGTACGACCGCCGCACCGCTGTCCACAAACGCGACCGCGAATGGCAGCCTTTTGCCCGGCACGACCCTACCCGCGAGCCCTCCCACCCTCTCCCACAACACCCCATCCCCACCCCACACCTTCCCCGGACCCATCATCAACGGCCACTCAACAACCACCACCCTCTACGAACTCGCTCAACTCGCCGCCTCACCCCTGATCCCCGCCCTGCACAAACTCATCAACCGCGCCTTCGACCACTCGCACCGGACCAAGGGGATCCCCATCAACATCGACCGCCTCCCCACCACGAACGACTACATCCAGCAAGTCGGCACCGACCCCGGGACGTTCGTGTACGTGGTCACGTGGACGGAGACGGGGCAGCCGGTCGCGACGGCGGGGGCGCATCGGTATGTAGGCGGTGAGGTGATGGCGCAGGGGGCGGAGGAGGGGCGGGAGGCGGCGAGGAGTGCGTTTACGCGGGTGCGGTTACCCGCTGCTACTGCCGCGGAGGCGGGAGGGGAGCGGGCGGAGGTGTGGGAGCTGAAACTCATGGCCGTCGATATCGCGTACAGCGGGCGGGGGCTGGCGAGTTACCTGATGAAGCTCGTGGACCGGGAGGTCCTCGTGCGGCGGAAAGCAGGCGGTGTTGGGGGAAAGGGTGCTGGGGGAGAGGGTGCTGGGAGGGGCGAGGTGTGGATGGTGCTCACGACTGTGACCGAGGCGAATGGGGAGTTCTATCGCCGGAGGGGGTATGCGGAGGACTATGAGACGGTGCATGGGCCCGGGTTCATGGGGACGCCAGGCGGGTTCCGCGTGGTGCACATGAGTAAGGTGCTCGAGGGCTAGACGGCGAGGGGATTAGGGGGACGATTTAGACTGGGAAAATAGCAAGGGTTGTGTGCCCAGCGGGTGGGACGGGGTGGGAGAGGTCTTGATAGAATAGCTACGGCTAAAGTCCCAGGCCCGAATGCTGCAGATGCAGTCGATCGCAAGTAGGGCTCCCACCCACAGCCTTCTCACGCACTGGCAAATCCCTCGATTCCGGAATGCACTCAGATCCGCGTAGCGAGTGGATAGCGGCCAAGCGCAATCCGCGGAGTTGTAAGAGCCTCCTGCGGTATAGATTCTCCACAATCTCGATGAAGACGCCCAGTCATGCTCGTTGAGTTCGAGTGAGACAATCCCTGGCCCGACGATCTGGGCCGTGCGGTGTCCAGCCTGTGCGATGTGTCGGAGACGGCTTTCAGAGGCCCCCAAGGATCTCAACAAATCGTTACGTATGGTTATGCTCCCGTGGTCATAGATCGCGGCGGGTCGTGGTTAGGCCGTGCCTTGGTTAACGCGGCGCGCATTCGCCGATTTGAGGTCTTCCTAGCGTCGTGGGTGCTGGTACCGCTTCCCAGTCCGTCCTCAGGACCCTTCTAGTCGAGTGTCGTCGGTCTGGCGGAGTGGAGAAGGACGGACTTTGCCCACGCACTCCACGGTGTCTCATAGATCCCATCCCTCCGCTGCTCCCAAGGCATGGCGGTGCGCGAGTCCGTGTGTCAGACCGATCTATTACCAGCATCCTCGAAACATATCATTGGCCCTTCTTGGCCTCCTTCGCCGCAGCCTTGTCCAACTTGCTGTCCCTCTTCCCTCCCCGCAGAATCTCCAGATGGCCCGCCTTGCTAGCCAGAGACTTCTCAGTCATGGCAGTCAAGCCAGATGTGTGCTTCTTGTTCGCCGACTGCTGCTTCTGCAGCGCCAGCTTTTTCGGCTTGATCACACGGTTGCCGGTCTGCTTGCGTTGCGTGCTACCGAGCATTAGCAATGGCGCGTAAGGTGGTAGAAGCTTCTCTCACAGTTTGGTCGCCGGCGCTTTCGCCTTCTTCATCTGGCCTTGCGCCATGATGATCAATGCCGATGGTCTTTGGAGAAAGCGCGAGAGATGGAACTGATAAATGCAATTGCGCCTCGCGTCATGCACATGGAGCGGGATAACTATCTGCCGTCCCTTGATCTCGCCATGACCTCGACAACTTCGCTGATTCCTGGCAGACAACACTACGCGTGCCTCGAGGGTACTCGAGGCACGTGGGTTGCACTTGCTCGGTCGTGGACAATCGTAAAGTTTCGTTCATACATATGCTTCGCAGCCTGATAGGCGCGGCCTAAACCTCTTCTACATGCTCCACCTTCTCGCCACCCTTCTCCAACATGCCAACACTACTCCGTCGCCGCGGCGCCTGCACCGCCACAGACAGGTTCCGGTATGCTCTCGGGATGTTGTCGGTCCAGGTATCGTCGCGGCGGTCGGTGTTGAGCCAGGGATCGTCGTGGAGGGTGAAGCGCGCCCTCTCGAACCGCTCGCGGACCGTCTTGGACACGCCCACGAACCTGACCTCCACATCCGAGCTGGCGTAAAGTCGCAGCTCCTTCATCAGGGAGTGCAGATGTGTGATGGCGGTGGCGTCCATGTGGTTGACTTTCGTGAAGTCCAGCACGACGATGCTGATCGGTGGCAGACTGCTTGGGTCTGTGATCCCGACCTGCTTGCGAAGACGCGCAACCCGTCTCTCACCATGCACGGACCAATTCCGCTCGGCCTCGGCGCCGTTCCGGGTGCTGTAGGATGGCGAGTGGTAGGTCTGCACGGTCTCCAGGATCGCCGTCTTCAGCCGGTAGGCGTTGGGAAAGAAGAACGACTCGTGGAAGCGGAAGATCCGGACGTCGTCTGGTAGAATCGCAGGCAGGCCGCTGGAGGACATCATGGACTGCTGCAGCTCGGAGAGCTTCTGCCGATCCGTCGACCCGACTTGGGTGATGGGCTTGAAGACTTGGCGGAGGAGGACGTAGACGATGTTGAAGCCGACCGCGCAGGCGAGGCCGATATAGGTGCTAACGAAGAAGCAGACCCACAGGGCGAGCATAGAGGAGATGAAATCTGCCAGTGACGTCTTCCAGAAGCCGTAGAACTCCTTCGGGTGCCGGACGAGAGGCGCCACGGCGCAGATGATGATGGCGGCGAGTGTCGTCTTGGGGATCCAGTACAGCGCGCCGGACAGCTTGAAGATGCAGACGAGGATGACTGCAGTCGTGACCAGGCCCGAGAGCGGCGACTTGACCCTGCACATGGAGTTGACGGACGTCCGACTCATGGCTCCACCGACGCCCATAGCATGGAAGAAGCTGTTGATGAAGTTTGTCACGCCAAAATACGTCACCTCCTGGGTCTGGTCAGAGACGTAGTTGTTCTTGACGCCAAATGCGCGACCAATGGCGACGTGCTCCAAGATGGCACCGATGAAGGCCGGGATGGCGACCGGGAATGCCTTGCCGATGAGCGTGGCGTCGGGTACCTCGGGAGCGCTGATACCGGAGTACTTGAGCTTGACGATGTCGAACAGGGTGTCCTTGCCGCGATTCTTGTTGACGGCGTAGCTGACACCGGTGTAGAGGAGCAGGCACATGAACGCGCGGGTGATCGAGAAGAACCAGACCGTGCGGCTGAGGATCGTCTTCTTATTGCCCCAGTGCTTGCCGGCATGCTCGAGCAGGACAAGGAATAGGATGCCTGTGAAACCTGAATAGCGTCGGGTAGGACCGTCAGCAAATGTCTGGCAATAGGGACAATGCTGCCCATCATTCCTTACCGATAGCGCAGGTATACCCATTCGCTTCGGGCAATTGGCGAAGGATCTGGCGGATCTGGCCGGCAGGGTGACTCGCGTCGACGTTCTCCTGTCCGAGGAGGGTGTCGAGCTGGTTGAGCCCAATGGTGAGCGCAACGGCAGAGATGAAGCCGGCAAGGATGGGCTCCGAGATGAATTCAAGCAAGAAGCCGAGGTTCAAGAAGCCGATGACCATGCCCATGATCCCCATACACATCGCGACGGCCGACGCGATGGCTTGAGGAGTGTACCCATCGGGCGTGAGGGAGGTGACGGCATTCGACGTCAGGAGACCGATAAGCGATGTTGGCCCGGTAGACAGATCTGTAGCACGATCAGTACGGCTGACACTAACTCTTGCAGTGAGCACCCCTACCCTTTGTTGAACCCATAAACGCATAGAGAGTCGCCGGTAGCCAGCTGGATTGCAGGCCATACTCGACGGGGATCGTGGCGATCTTGGCGTAACTCAGGCTCTGCGGGATGAGCATCAAACCCAACGTCAAGCCTGCGATCACATCGTTGACGATCCATTTCGGATCGTATCGAGGGAGCCATCCGATGATTGGGAATTTGTCGAGGACGTAGTACTTCGTGCCCAGTGGTAAGGCGCGGGCGCCCTTAGCGGCGACGCTGCCGGCACGGTTCCAATTCACGTCCGTCCGCAGGTCGTTTGTGACGCTGTCGACGAGCTTCATCGTGCTGGTCCTGCTTGGGGCTCAACAGTTGCGAGAACTGGGGTGCAGCCAAGAGAGAAATGCTCTGAACGAGGGAGAATGTTGTAGAGCAGAGAGTGGGTTAGGATAAGAGATACGTCGGTGTTTGACTATGTATCGAGCCAAACGAGCGCAATATCACCTCGACCAGGTACTCCGCAGACGAGTGATACAAGTAGAGGTACTTCCGGCGACAGGGTTGGACCATGCTGGCATGCCACATTGGTGCAATAGCAAGCTTTCGGCTCCGCAGCGTTTTGTCTGCACCCCGCGGTCCTCCACGCATCGCGTGCAGTCAAGCTGTCACGTCCACGTGGGGTTGCAGCGCAACTGCTTGTACGCGGCTCGGCACTGAGTGCCAGAGGTCACAGACACGCAGCGAAGCAGGCATGGTGGCGACCGGGATTGCCTCGTGTGCGTGTTATGTGAAGATCACCCTCGAATCGTTATGGCAGCAGCGAGCGAAGACACGCAGCTGACGCGAGCATAAGCCAGTTGCAGCAGAGGGCCAATGGACTGCCAGACGGGAAGCTCTCCCAAGGCCTCAGGTCCGATCCGATCGAGTGCCGGCTACGAAGGGCGTCGCAGATTGGGCGGGGTATCGAAGTCGTCCAGACAAGCTCCCCGCGGCGAGTCGTGTTCTGCCGCGGCGCCAGACGGCCTGTACCTCTTCCGTGTCGGACGCCAGGTCCGTGGCTCGTCTGTCAAGGCCCGTCTTCTTGTACGGCACAGGTGTGCAAGTCTTGGTTCGAACCTCCATCACCCATACGTTGCGGCCAGGCGGTCAACTCATATAATCCTCGTGCACGAGAATATCGCGGAAGAGTCGAATCTGCTCTCCCTCCGCAGCATCCGCACTTGACCTTGCGAACAGGCTCATGGCTACCGCAGTCAGAGCCGCTTCGTAGCCAAAAGTCCAGGTCGTGCATGAGCATGCAGCTCGCCCTTGCAAGTACCGGTACATGCGGCTTATCCGCAATATGTAGCTCCTCACATCGGCAAGAAGTCAGCCAGCGAGTGGCTTGGCAGTCCCCGCACCCCATGGAGAAGTGCGGGCAGTGCGGGTATGGTGGGAAGCCACCCCTACCACATCCACCAATCGTTCACGCCGCTGGCTGCGGACCGGAGCACTCTTGGCCAGTGATAGCGGAGAGCCTCGTTGACTGATACAAGTGGTCGGACACTGCGGGCAGGACGGCTGTCAGCTGGGCTGCCACGCGTGAAGGCGACGTCTGCGAACGGTCACGAGCCGGATTACCTTCACTAGATCTTAACACATCCAAAGTCGGTCATCGAAAGATCAGATGGGAACTGAGGAGTCGATGTGACGACGTCTGAGGTAGCCCCTTCAATGCCTCGTGCGTGCCCTAGCGGTGTAGTGACACACGCATCCTCATCTCGTCTTGTTGTCGAAAAGGCTGTGGTACTATGAACAGGTTCAAGTATGACTGCTCTTTCCGCACTGCGCGGGTGTCTGGAACTTCTCGCACTGGAGTGTTGGACGGAGGCGCAATTCAACGCACTCGTCATACCTTTAGCCCACAATAGGGCGCCACAGTCCACGCCGCGTTTGCCGGCAAGCAAGACCATTCCTTTGACCCTCCTCAGTGGACCCGTCCAAGCACCACACACCGAGCTTCAGCTCAGAAGGCGGAGAGCACGCGGGGCCACTGGGTGGGACATCGTAGTAGACGGAGTGCCATCTTTGCCGATACCACAAAGCCGCAGTATCCGTCTCGCAACAAGACAACCGTGAGCGAGTAGGTGCGTGAACAGAGTTGCAGTATTGGTCTTCGTGAGGCGATGCCGGAGCTCACTCAGGCCGGCCGGCCACCGTGCGGGTCGTGATGGTCTTGTGTGGAGCATTGCTGTCGAGCTGGCGCGATCTGGCTCCTGCGATCCGGTGGAGCCTGTGAAGTACGTGCCTCCAAATACGTCTGAGTTACACCCGAGTCGTTTTGGGCATCCTTAATCCATTCTGCGGTCGACGAGACGAGTGTTCCAGGTCGCCCACTACTCCGTTGCGTCTGTTATATGTGCAACCAACGTGGTATGCCAAGGTTAGCTTCTCGATAGGGGCGGCGTTGCAAGCTGGAAAGCCGTTGGGGTACCAGAAACACGTCGCTAGATCAGAGGCGGCCACGACTGCTCCTTTCGACGAAGTGAGTGGAATTGCTGCTTCTATCTTTTGTCGTCCTGTACCGAATTAAACGGGACCTGCTGATGTAGCCGAAGACGCCGAGCCAGACCTCAAGGAGGGGCTTCCAAGTCAGCCAGAACACGCCATTGTAAGTTGCCGGATCAGACGCGCCGTAGACACGGCAAGAACTGCACATCGAAGTCATAAATCAACAGCCATAATCGCAGGCTCACGTGGCGTGAGCAACGCGCATCCCCCGCTGAGCCACGGACGAAGACAGCGCTTGAGACTGACTGATCTGATATCCACGGGTCAGAATCACCAAGGGCTGAAGGCACGACAAGCATTCTCGCACACCCAGCGGTACGACTCGCCGAAGCCGCTGGCTCAGACGTCAGGGTACCTCTCCTTGGCCATGGAGCACTCCACCAGCCGAAGCGGTCGTTGCGCGGCACGCTCGCCAACTCTCAATGCATGAGACTCGCCTGCGCAGCGCCATCGTAGACGTGAGATCCATCTGGCCGCACCCGCGATGGTGTGAGACGGCTTTGCTTGAGCAGGTCGGAGTCGGCACAGCGCCACGGCTTTGCTCCGGAGTCCTCTCAAGATGCCATGTTTTTGTGCGTCTCGGAAGCCTCTACGTTGGGAACAACGCGGCTCCAGACAGGCGACGATCAGCCGTTACAACGCGAGGGGGACTTGACGATCCAGTATGTCTCAGTCATCCAGGATCACTCGGTCGAGAATGGAGGCAGCGTGTTAGAGTCCAGATCAGCTCATTACTCCTCTGAATCGTTTATGGGCGAGCATCGCGTGAGCAGTCGATCTCTCTCCGTTGCGCTGGCTGTTCAATGGAGTGTTGTGATGGCTCTCTGGCTTTACCGTTGTTTTAGTGATGGTTCTTCATGACTCGTATTCTAGATTTGCAGTGGCCCGTGCACATTGGGTGCCTCCCATTCTTCGCAGGATGGACATCATCATGGCACGCTCTCTCAACTCACGATGTTTCGTTCACGATAGCGTCGGTCCAGCTACCGACGTATCACAACTATCGTACATGGGCTACTCGGATGATACGCAATGTGATGCACCCGACCAAAGCGACCCTTTGAAGCCTCTGCGAGTACAGACTTATGCTTCAACACTACATCAGTCCACTGCCGCCGCTGGTACACACGCACGCACGCAAACACTCTCGCGGAGAAGCAGACCAACTACGGATAGCATTTTATTACGATTCCCAAGATGTCCGGGATCAAAGGGTCAAGTCTCAGATTGGGTGCGGAGCGCTCTCTCCGCCCCTCACTGGTGACGCTTTCGTCTACGCATCACCTCACATTGCGGAGCCGTGCTCGCGGCGATGAAGGACATGTCCACAAACAGCACAAGGTTGCGTGCAGGCCCGAAGGATATAGATGTCGAGCATGTGTCCCCCATCGCCCCTTGATCAGAAGTGACCACCAGCCCTCGGCTACAGTCTCCTTCCTTTGGCAAACATGCATACGAGCGTGAGCACTGCGCCGTTTCTCGTCGGCCTCATCTTATGGGCATCAACACCCTCTGCTGCTGTAGCTCCCAGTCCATATCAACCAGCGAAACCTCTGGCGACCGCCCATGCCAACGAATACCGCTACCTTGGCCGCGTCAATCCTTCTACAAGGGAGTTGACCTGGCCGTCCACGGGCATCGCCTTCAAGTTCACTGGTACCTCAGCCAGCGTACCGATCACGAACATCACCGGCACAAACGCCATCGACATCTTCGTCGATGGCACCGTAACCACCATCGACAACGTGTCGGGCTCTAACATCTCTACGCCCACGGTAGCCCATGGCCTACATACCGTCCAAATCCGCAAAAAGTCCGAAGCCAACTTCGGCAGCATCTTCATCTCATCTCCAGTCACATCGGGCACTTTCCACACCATCACGCGACCGAAAAAGCGCATGGAGCTCATCGGAGACTCCATCACCGTCGGTTACGGCGAAGACGGCGTGTTCCCTTGCGTTAACACCGCAGCACTGGAAGACGCGCCTCGAACCTACGGCGCCCTGACGGCCCAGAACATCTCGGCAGACTACAGCATCGTCGCGTGGAGTGGCAAAGGCATCCTGCGCAACTACGTCACGGCAACCGGCGACGATGGCCAGCCGACTATGCCCGAGCTCTGGACGCGGTACGGTGCCAACGACCCAGACAACAGCTATGACTACAGTTACCAGCCCAGCATCGTCGTGATCAATCTAGGCACGAACGACTTCTCGATCCTGGCTTTCTACGCCAACGGCACGGCATACGTGGCACGCCCCATCTTCAACATGACCGACTATACGAATGCCCTTGTGCAATTCGGGAAGAAAGTGGAGAGGAAGTATCCTCATGCTCAGCTGTTCCTGACTACGTCGCCACTGTTGTCGGACGGCTATCCACCTCAAGATCCCACGCAACACAGCTCGCAGCTTGCTGCGGTTACCGCTGCGGTCGCCAGTTTAGGAAACAAGGCGCATGTGGTCAACTTCCCGACGCAGGACCAGTCGAATAACAACATCGGATGCGATTACCATCCTTCTTTGTTGACGCACGAGGAGATGGCCGTCATTCTCACCGACGCCATCCAGGCAGTGACAGGATAGATGTGGACTTGATGTCGTCACGCTGAAAGGATTGTGGCACGAATTGGAGCTGTGAAACGCGGGCCAAGACACAGTGATGGCGTGTGTGTTGTGATAGTGTGGTTGACAACGGGATAGCGTGGTATCAAGCACCCGGCCAGAATATTCGATGTACGCTTCTCCTGAAGTCGTTTTCTCGGGCCTCCCGGTCATGTCAACGTCCTTTGATGCTCATCATGGATCCTGATCAAGACGATGCTGCTGGGCAGTCGGTTGACCATGACTCGCGCGGAAACACGCTACAAGGGCACGTGCAGCTCGGGGTCCTACCCCTTTGGGAAGACGGGTTCACCACATCAACTTCGCCTTGAACACTTCGAGCATGCGTGTGCGCGTATTGACACCACGCGTTATCTGTCCGACGTCATCGCCCCTGAGAGAGAACAGCATGTGCTGCGTGAGGATGCGGTGTGACGGACCCTGCCGCTCCGCTCTTATAGGTGACCACACGCATCCGTGAACACCTCCTTATAAGTGGGAAGCCCAAAGCGGCGCGGAAACGCTACCAGCAAAGCGAGGAGCGGATCACTGGCGAATAGGGGCAGGATGAGGGCGACTTGCCTATCTGCCCAGCGCTGTCTTTCAACACGACTCCTGCTCTCAGCTTCCTCACGACTCTCGCTGCCTCGCCAGTGCATACCAACATTGACACAGCAGAATAAGCATCGCTCCTCAACCAGGATGGTGCACACTGCGAGCTCCGATACTCTCGAGATTCCCGACATTGATCCATCTCCGGCAATAGAAGAGGAGACATTGCGTGGCTACAAACCGCAGGACCTCTATCCCGTCTGAATTGGCGACGCGTTGTCACCAAACTCGGGTACGGGTCCGCTTCAACCGTGTGGCTCTGCCTTGACGCACACAAGCGGGGCGAATACATCGCGCTCAAGATCTACATAAACAGGTCCAAAGTGCACCGCGAGCTTCCGGTCTATACTCACATCAACAGTCTGGCGTCGCAACATGGTGGAGAGAGCCATGTGCGCAGGCTACTTGACTCCTTCGAGCTCAACGGCCCACACGGGAAGCACATATGTCTCGTCCACGAGGCCATGGGCATGCCCCTTGACGAGCTACGGCACTGGATCGCTGGTGGAAATTTTGGAGCAGAAATCCTCCGCGTGACACTTCGCCCTGTACTGCGTGCGATGCATTTCCTACACAACGAAGCTCGGATCGTATACACGGGTAAGCTCACGTTCCCAGCGAGCTCCGCAGTCCACTGACCGTGATTTATTAGATATACAGCCCTTGAACATTCTACTTGGTGTCCTCGACCATTCGCGATTCGCGATGTTAGAAGAAGATGAGCGGTTACATCCGCTCCCGCGGAAAGAGCTCCCGACTCACACGGTGTACACCTCGCGCCCAATGCGGATCACACATGGCGAGGCGAAATTGTCCGACTTCAGTGAGGCACGTTTTGACGATCCCGGAAACGTCGACCTCGTGATGCCGGATGTTTATCGGGCGCCCCAGGTCATACTGCAGATGCCCTGGAGTTACCCCATTGATCTATGGGGTTTCGCAATGACAGTAAGTACCGGCAGGGAGCAATTCCAATTGGCTTAGCTAATGTTGGCACAGCTCTGGGACTTGTTCGAGCCCAAGCGGCTTTTCTCTCCGCAGGGGGAAGATGGACGCTACTCGGAAGCCCACCATCTAGCACAAATGATATCCATCATAGGTCCTCCTCCCCAGGACTTCTTGCGACGCTCCGAAAGGAGCAAGCGATTCTGGGATGAAGAGGGTAAGGAAGTGGAGCTCTTGCATGTGCATCTGTTAACACTCTGTCCAGGTATCTGGAAAGGTGATGCCCCAGTGCCAGAAACCACCCTTGAGACTGCGGAACAACGACTGGAAGGCGACGAGAAGCGACATTTTCTGACGTTCATGAGAAAGATGTTGCAGTGGAAGCCTGAAGACCGGGATGACATTCAAGAAGTGTTCATGGACGAGTGGTTATTGGCAGATCTCATTGAGACCGGTGAAGTAGTCCGCGATTGATGGGAAGCGGGTTTGCTCAGCAACGCTCAGAGTGCTAGGCCTTGTGGGTGGCAAGTATGCGGTCCGACAATGACGATGCACTGCTGACTTTCCATCCGGCTACTTTACTGCACAATGCCTCGCTCGGCGACTTGCGGGCAAGGATGGAGCAGCAATGAATGGACGCTCCGCGTCGGGTCTGTGAGGCGTTGGAAGCACGACTGAAGAGGAGGATGGACACGTTCCAAGCCGACGCGATGGGGCGCATCTGCAACCGATCCACGGCTGCGCATGCCTTAATGTCTACTATGATGGCTATGTCCGTTGCGGCTGCGAGCCAGTAGCGGACAGACCCGGACGAAAATCCCCACTTCTTGCTTGATCTGGGACCATGGCGCCGTCTCTAATCACCGCTCCATACTGCTATGTTGCGAGTAGCTACATACATGTATACAACGTTACTCTGCTCATGCAAACCTGAAGCTCTCGGGCGGCCCAAGGTAACTCGGCTTGATGCCGCCCAGATTAATCCAAGCAGTGTTCAGCACCAACGCCGGCTCTAATGCCCAGACCTTCAGGGTGTGCGCTCCAGGTCCGGAGTACGTGAAGTTGGACGTGCTGGTCCAAGCACTATTCGCCACCGCCTGGAGCCAGCCCGTCGGGTTTGCGCCCGCCGGCTGGTCGATGATGTACTGCACCGTCTTCGCCGGCTGGTCGTCAAACTGCACGGCATACTCCAGTGGGCGATCCGGGATGGTGTTGAGTGACGTCGTAGTGGCAATGGTGATGTTGACCACGCCGCCGGCGGTGCTTGGCGAGAAGGTGTAGAGATCGTACACGAGAGCTGGGCCGGCGGCGGTTGTCTGCGAGTCCGCCGTGACTGGGAACAGCGTGACGCCCGAGAGCGTCCGGCTCAAGCCCGGGATCACGGTGTAGTTCACGTCGTCGGACGGCGAGCTGATCGAGCTCCAGTGCTCCATCTCGATGACGACGTGGCCGTCAGACTCGGCGAAGCCGTTGCTGAAGTTGGCCGGCGCGACCGTGTGGTTGTATGGCAGCATGAGCTGGGGCATATTGTACTGCGTGCCGTAGAGCGTCTGGTTGTCGTACATGGTGGTTTGCGCCTCTGCGGCAGTAATGTTGATCATGACCATGCCGCTACCCGGCGGACAGCTGTCCCAGTCGACCATGGCATGGATCCTGATATCTGTCGACCCGTTCGTGGACAGCTGTCCGGAAGACTGGGAGAAGCTGACGAAACTCGCGTTTGAGGTGATGTTCCAGCCGAACGACCGGGTCCCGACCGAGTAAATGTCGAGCCACTGGCTGCTGACTCCATACGGATCGAAGGGCGAGAACGTCAGGACCGCGGAAGACAGAGCGTGGTACATGTCGTCGCCGGGGATCGAGGCGTTACTGCCCTGAATGCTCACGGCCATGTCGCCTACCAGAGCCCTCTCGAGACTCTGGACGTACTGCAGCCCGGGCAAGGCTTGACGCATTGGCTGTTGCCAGTACTGATAGCCGATATGCGTCTGATCCATCATGTGGTTCCACTTCCCGTTGAGCAGGGTGTTGTACTGGACGGTCAGTTCGTGGTCGCGAGCGAATTGGGCCTGGACGTGCTGCGCAAGCGTGTTGGCGCTGTTGCGGCCTTGCAGAGCGTAAAGGTTATTCCTCGCCGAAGAGATCATGATGTCGTAGTAAGTGTACGCCGCGGTCACTGGGTGGTAGACCATTTCGAAGAATGCAGGCTGGGTTTCGGTAGGGAGGCTGTCGTATAAGGTCTGCGCAGCAGCCTGCATGGTCTGCCATTGGGCAAGCACTCTGTCGGCTTCGTTGTAGTTGATGAGGCTGTAGGTCGTGATGTCCACGAGCTCGAACTTCCTTCTTCCAGCAGCGACGGAGTAATTATTCATGAGTGCGGCGGTGTCAGAAGCGACAGCGGAGCCAAACTCGCGAGCTGCCCACATCTGAAGCCAGTAAGGGGTACTGTTCTCGTCCCACAAGTCAATGTCGTAGGCGAGGTCAAAAAAGTGGCTGATGGGTAGCTCGAGCGGCTTCAGATCGCCCACGTTGACAACCCAGATCTGTCTTGCATCGCGTTCGTAGGCCAAGTGCATCTGCTCCCAGGTCTTCTGCAGCTGCACCGTATTGATCCATTTGTAATCGCGCGGGTCACCAACGTAGTCGAAGTGGTAGTACACTCCAGCGCCTCCGCTCCGATCAGTCTCGTTGGTGAGAGGCAATCGTCTGATGTTGCCGAAATTGTCGTCCGTCCAGAGCAGCGTGATGTAGTCCGGGACTCGCATGCCGGCCTGGTAGTATCCTTGTACCTCCTTGTACAGGCACCACATCTGCGGCACGATATCCGGGTCCATGACTGAAGAATTGCCCCAGATGGCTTCGAGGATCTGGGTCTGAGCTGATACTACGTTCTCAAGCAGTGTGGTTTCGATGCCTGCACCCAATGCGGTGTCACCAGATCCGCGCATACCCATGGTGAGCACAGTTTCGAAAGGCTTGGCACGCTCCGCACCTCCAACGAAGAAAGGGTAGATGGAAGCGTTGTTAGTGTTCCATTGCCACGCTCCTTCGCCGAAGACGTTCCACTCTTTGGTCGCGCGTGCCATTGGCTCTGTGTGTGACGAGCCCATCACAACGCCGTATTCATCAGCGAGTGCCTGTGAGCGAGGATCATCGACGTTGAACATGCTGGTGAGATACTATCAGCGAGCACATCACAGAGGTTGTGCACATGAGGTCACACACCTGTTCCATTGAGCCGGCCACAGGTAGTTCGCTCGTAGACGCAGTAAGAGCTCGAACACGGTCTTGTAAAAGTCTGCGTTGAAACCCGGGCCCCACGGTGAAGGCGGGAATTTAGCCATGATGTAGCCAGTCAACGCAGGAGCTTCGTCGTTGAGGAAGAATCCGCGATACTTGACAGACGGAGACTTCTGCACGACCGTGATGTTCGCAGCGAAGATCGAGGCGTGCTTCTGCGGTGGCGAGTCCGCCCAATAGTACCATGGTGAGACGCCGATCTGTTCCGAGACACTGTACAGTCCGTATACGGTACCTCTCCGATTTGAGCCTTAGGAGGCATCAGCTGGGTCCCACAAGTTCAACAGACAACGCTCAAAACGGCATACCTGCAATGACCATAGCCCGGGAGACTCCCGGCATGGGATCCGTGACGATTGCGGAGACGTACGCCTCCCAAGTACCCTCGATAGCGCTCACATCAATCTTGCCCGCCTTGACCAGGTCGTCGATGATGGTGGAGTTTCCGATGGTGCCTGCAATGATGACGCCTCCCTTGGCGCTATATCCGCCACCTCCCATCTGGTACGTCGACTTCCCAGTGACGTTGAAAATCATGCTCGAATTCAAGCTAGGCGCCGTTCCATTCTTGAGCAGGCTGACAGTCCCATTGGTGCCAGTGACGCGTCCAAAGTCGGTGGCGAGGTCGTCGCAGACTCGCAGAACCGCGGGCCAGTCGTCTTGTGCAGCCATGATCTGTACCGCTGCGCCGCCTGAAGCCAGCATCATGCCGGTGCTGTTGAAGTTCACCGTGGCCTTCTGGCCAATGGCCACCGCGAGGCTGGCGCATAGCGCGGGCAACAGAAGGTGGTGGGCCCGCATCTTGCCAGTATGATTGATCGGAGGAAAGACTGACTAGAATCCACCTACCTCAGCGACGACTGCTGCCATCATATGTATTGACCGTGAGCGTCACGGTGAATCTCTCTCCGTCTTGGCCGTGTAAACATTTTCGACCCTGGTCACAGCGGGTAAATGCCATACAGCGTGGTTGGTTCTGCAGCTGCTGCCGAAGGTAATGTGGCCTCGCTTGATGGGAGCAGGACTCGTCCATAAATCTAGCAAAGCCCGGGCCTCAGGTGCTCGTGCGACTGCAATGGAACAGCTGCGCAAAGCAGCGCTTTCACGCGAATGCTGTTGTCGAGATAGTGGGCATTGAGGCTGATCAGTGATGAGGGACGCAGTGGTGGAGAGGAGGGGGGTGGAGAACTTGGGGACGGAGCGGTCCGCGAACCATGCTCCCGTTGGCATCAGCTTTTAGCCGCTGACGTCCACTTCCATGTTCCCTTTCAGCGAGCGGAGGTCGGCGTCCGAACAGGCTGTCACCCAGAGTTTGCTGCTACCACAAGGACTGGACACACTATTGTCGTCCTCGAGCAGGGGAGGACCTCAAGAGACGGAGCCGAAGCTGCAGAGCCGCGCTTGCTTGACCCTCATTACGCTGTCGATGCCAGTCGATATACATGTTTCGCATGAGCTAGCACACATTTGAATCCAGTGAGCTATTCACGCACCATTCCGGCCGCAAAGACTCATCGAATGCCTACTCGCTTGACCCGAGAACTTCTCACGAGCTGATCCTCCTCTAGACACAGGAAAGGCGTATCCCAGGTAGAGCACCCTCCGAAGCGCTGTCCTGCCGTTGTTCGCCACGTACCCTGGGCTGCCCAGGATGAGTGATTTCGCCACTTAATTGTGCCAGTAGCACAGGAAATCCCAAATCCTCGCTACTTCTTCTGGCTCCAGTCGACGCGACACACATCCTCTATCGAAGTCGAGTGTGTGGGAGTTATGTACTGAATGGCGCGCATCAGGACAATCGTTGAGTCGGTCTCGCAGGTGCCGAAATGCATGCGCTTCTCAAGACGTCGCTGGTACTAACCTCCAAGCGCTGCCGTCTGCTAGCGGCTCAGCCCCTGCCACGGTCGTTCGAACGCCTGATTCCCCTAGGCCGTGCTTGATATGCACGAGTCGCGTGGCCACGTCACGGGAAGATTCCCAGATCAATGCGCTCGATTCCGGATCTGTTCGGAAACGCCATGGTAGGTGGTCGTGCGCCAGCTACCCCGGGGCAAGTAAGCACACGGAGCTGCCCATTCGTGATCCGAGGCTCGTCGAACAGGAGTCGCCGAGTATGGCGAAGTGCGTTTGCGGGATCCAGTCGACTGAGCACACCAATCTCTGGGTACAAGAGAACGAGCCCACCAATACCGAACCTGTGGCCGATTCAGCGACGATGGGAGTGATGAGGGGAAGTGAACGTCAGGTCGCCGTCCGTCATCTCCTGCCTCGTATCTCACGACATTGACATCTGTGCCACCATCGGTATGCTGGCAGCCAACGACTTAGTAGCCAGGCGGCGGACTTTTCGTACTATCGTACCATCGACGCCGAGTAGAGAGGGACTCAGATCTTACGGAGGTACTGCCGATGTAGATGGACGCCTCGTCGGTGTATCGTCCAGCACTCTTGCACACTCCGCACCGCTAGCGAAGAGTAAGTCACGGGGTTGATTGCTGGTTCGTCGTGTTTGCTCACCCATTGTGTGCCTCGACGAACCATACCGCGGCGGTCGAGATAGGACGCGATTTTCCTGACACGTAGCGCCCCTCAAACGAAGGGAAGGCACTCGTGGCGATGGTACGAGATTTCTCACCGAATCATAGGCTGATGTAGCGGAACCACGGTATCTGCGCACAGCATCACTCTGCAGGGTTTCGGGGATGAAGCAGACAATACATACGCCGTGACCTAGATCTGGGAGGTCAAGGATACCGATCTCGTTACGAGTTCGTCGCGACGTGAGCGGAAGGGCGCGTGGAAGAAAAGCGGAACAAAGGTGGAGGGTGACGATGAAATGGTGGCCCTGGGCGATACTTGATGTGACGCCTGCCCCCAGGTGCGTGTAGACGGCCATTCATGCTTATCTGCATGTCTCGTCATCTCGTGGATCCAATCACGAAAGGCGTGCTACTGTTCTAACTGCCAGGTCATCGAGTGAGTCCGCGATTTTATTGCAGTAGATGCCGTCCTGTGATCACATGTAGAGTTGTCGAACAACTGAAGTTGAAGTCGAAGTCGAGATGGGGGCACAAGCCGGCATAGCAACAGCCGAGGCCAAGCGACGGCAGCAGTAAACACCACATTCTAGAAGTTCCGCAACCGCCCACGTCGGCCACATCTTTGGTCTCCATACTGTACAGGACTATGCTATTGGCTGTCGGGAATACATGAACGACTACGACTGCCCATTGCTCGCCACCGCGAGGCACACGAGCATGGCCTACGCCTACGATTCGCCCGCCGCGAACAGCCCTTGCGGCGAGGATGACGAGCAAGAGATCCCGCCGAAGCTGTCCGGGCCAGGCACCTCGCGACAGACGAGACGACTCCAGCTTCGCAATGCTGGTTTCAGGGCAGCTGCTTTGCCGACCCGGAAGGTGACGCCCAAGTCCGTCTCGTCGAGCACGAACTGGACTTCGGTGAGCGGCATCGTGAGCGGCTCCGATGCCGAGAACTACTCACCTGCGGGCGAGAGAGCAGGTCGAGTCTCTACACGACAATCAAGTGGCACACTCCAAGATAGTAATGCGGGATATGCCACACTCACCGGCCCGAAGAAGTCGCACCCAAGGCTCAGCTCTGGAAGAATGTTTGGGTCGACCGCCGGCAATCACGATGCAGTCTACGCCGATGATCTCATGTCACCACCACCGCCCAAGAACACCATACGAGCAAAGTCGGCACGGACCAGGGCGAAGGTCAGCAAATCACGGCGGTCCATGAGTGGAGAGGCCAGAGACTACATCGAGCATCTCGAAGCAGAATTGGCGACAGCGCAATCTCAGCTACAGGCAGTCAACTCGCCGAGTGTCACCCGACTGCAGTCCTCCAAGCTCAGAAACATGAACACTGAGACGAAGCAGTTGCAGGACGAGATTGCTGAGTGGGAAGCGCGGTACGAGCAGCGGGTGCAGGAGATGGCCGACGAGCACGTCGAGATTGAGTCAGGCCTGCGGATCCAGCTCAGGAAGCTAGAAGAGGACGGCGAAGAGGCAGCATACCGCATGCAGGAGATGGAGACGGAGCTCGCGGACGCCCGCCAGAACATGGAGGCCGTCGAGGCCGCCAACGTGAATCTTGAGCGCAGACTGGAGATCATGTCCGAGATCCTGGCCACCTCGCCGAGTAAGATCGACCTGCACGCCACGCCGGGCATGCGGCGGAAGCATCAGCGGCCCAAGAGCATGCTGCCACGCTTCCCGACCGCCGGCTCCTTGCTCGCGTCACCCGAGCGCCAACCGCAGACCCAGCCGACTTCGCCCACGCTTACGTTCGCGGACCACCGCCAGGCGGCAGCCGATGCGCTAGAGGCCTCCTTCTCGCAATCTGACTTGCTATCTGACGCCGAGTCAGTCTTCTCCGAGGGCCCTTCGGCGGGTGGTAGCGTCACCAGCCACGAGAACGAGCAGTCGGACACCATGCCCAGCTTCAATCCCTGGACCCTTCACGCCGTGCAAAGCGCTCGAGCGCGTCCCGCACGGCGTATGAGACGCTTTGGCCCCGGTAGTCATGGGCCCAAGCCGCTCATCTTGCCTTCCACGAACTACGGCGAGTACATGCCGGCTTCGGCGCCGCCGCTGGAGCGCAGCGAGACGACGCCCGCATTCTCGTTTCCGTTCATGACGGAGGAGCTGCTAGAAGAAGAGGATAGTCCGACCTCACTGGCCGTGCGGCGTAGAGCGTCCACGACTGCCGACGAGACGACCTTGGCGAATCTCGCGGCTTCTCCGTTCGCAAACATGCTAGAAAGGCCGGGAGACATGGACGAGAGTATGATGAGCACGCAGTATCCGATGTCTGCTGAATCGAATGCTACTACACGGAACTTCTCAAGTCTGGGAAGTGTGGCGGGGAGGAATCTGATGGACGAGCTTTGTGCTGTCAGGTCGGAGGAAGCCCCGGGTACGAGTGCGGAGCCTTCGAGGCTCAGCGAGGAGCTGACTGGGCTTGAGGGCGAGATGGAGGATGCCGGCGAAGGCACTCTGCTCATAAGCGGCAAAGAAGCGGAACGCACTGCCGCACCCGTCCCAAACGAAGTGACGGATGTTGTTCCAGCAGTCCGGGACTCGGCTGCACCCACGGACTGCCGGTATGGCCAGCAACCCGAACTGCATCGGTCCATCTGGACGAGTTTCCGCGTCCTCTTTGGCGACCTCTGGCGCTCGCCAATAGCCATGGCGCAACTTTTGATCCACCAAGCCTCCTCCCGCATGCGCATACCAGCGCCTCTGCGCAACGTCCAGTGGTGGCTCGTGGGCGTGCTGCTCGGCCCCATGGCACGACGCCGCTTCCTCGCTACGCCCGCTTCCGCATATCACGCGTGCAGCGATCTGGAGCGGCAGCCATTACTACGGGCCTACACTGCGCCGCCGGGAGACCAACCTGGGAGGGACGGTGGATTGGTTTATGGAACCCTGCACCACACGCCGCCAGCTTCACCCGGGCCCGGTGGGAAGGGCAAGGAGAGAGAGCAGTGTCCGTTGCATCATGGCTGTGGACTGCAAAGGTCGCGACATAGCCCCTGGCAATGGGTGAAATTTAGTATCACGCTCGCGGTGGCTGTCGGGGTGGCGTTCAAGGATGGGCCAGCAAGTCTGCTGAGGGGCACGGTATGTGGGTGTAGGCGGAAGGAGGGAAGGCTGGTGGATGGCGAGCAGAGGCGGAGTCGGACGTCGCTGCGTTAATGGGGCAGACGGGATTAATGGCGTGCACGAGTGACGGCTGTACATATCTTACCCTTCTCATCTATAATGGGTAGGAACGGTCGAGGGCTGATACACGGTGGATAAGCAGCTTCTTACAGCGATGTACAATAGCCTTCGTTGCGGACAATGCTTCCACGCATGCATTGGCGATGTCGAGTCGTCGCCGTCAATCACGAAGGCCTGCGCCAAAAAAATGCCGAAAGTCTGCCGGCCTACTGGACCCCACTACCCGTACGTCAACAGCTCATCGACATCTCGCTGTGCAATGGGACCTGCATCCGCCGGCAGGCAAAGATGGTAGTGAGTACGGACTGCATGGAGCGGTTCACTAATATGCACTATCCTTCTGGCGTTGCTCACGCGTGGCACTTCTCCCTTTTCGCTACATCCACTACCAACGAACCCGACCTGTCTTCACCGCAATACAGTCCAGGATGAACGGCACCAACGGCAACAGCCACACTGGCTCTGACACGACCAAACCCGTCCCTCTCTGGATTGCCGGCAAAGAAGTCACCACCGAGACAACCTTCGACGTGATCTCGCCCACCACCGCCGAGAAACTCTGGTCCTCGTGCTCCGTCTCGCCCCAACAAGCCCTCGAAGCCATCGACGCCGCGCAGGCAGCCTTCAAGACATGGCGCCACGCCAAGCCCGCCACGGTCCGCAAGATCCTGCTGAAGGCCGCCGATATCTTCGAGGCGCGGCAGGAGGAGCTGTCGCGCTACATGCAGGAGGAGACAGGTGCACTCGCACCATTCACGGGGTTCAACGTGCACACCACCATCGAGAACTTCCGGGATGTGGCTGGACGGCCAGCGAACATACTCGGCGAGATCCCGAAGACTGCTACACCCGGCCAAGGCGCCTTCTTGTTCAAGGAGCCTTATGGTGTGATCTTCGGCGCAGCACCTTGGAACGCGCCCTACATCCTCGGGACCCGCGCTTTCCTCTATGCGCTCGCAGCAGGCAACGCAGTCATCCTCAAGGGCTCCGAGCTCAGCCCGCGCACTTACTGGGCCATCGGCTCCGTGCTCAAGGAGGCTGGTCTTCCTGACGGCGTGCTGAGCGTCATCTACCACCGTCCCGAAGACGCCGTAGCAGTCACCAATGCCATCCTTGAGAGCCCGCTGATCAAGAAGGTGAACTTCACTGGGTCCACGGCCGTGGGAGCGATCTACGCGAGCAAAGCGGGCAAAGAGCTGAAGCCCGTACTCATGGAGCTCGGTGGAAAAGCCTCAGCCATCATCTGCGAAGATGCAGATATCGAAGCCGCAGCGATGCAGTGCGCGATGGGCTCCTTCTTCCACGCGGGCCAGATCTGCATGTCCACCGAGCGGATCCTCGTCAATCGGAAGGTCCTCGACCTGTTCGCGGAAGCGCTCAAAGGCGCCGCGGACAAGGTCTACGCCCCGACCGGCGAAGCCCCGGTGCTAGTCGCCAAGGCCACGGTGGAGAAGAACCACAAGCTCATCTCTGACGCTGTCTCCAAGGGCGCCAAGGTCGCAATGGGCGATGTCGACACGAAGGAGGACTCGGCGTACCGCATGCGGCCGGTGATCATCAGTGGGGTCAAGAAGGACATGGATCTCTACTACACGGAAAGCTTTGGGCCGTCGGTGTCATTGATCGCGGTCGAGAGCGACGAGGAGGCGATTGAGATTGCGAATGATACCGACTACGGTCTCAGCGGTGCGGTGTTCACGCAGAGCCTCGGCCGCGGGCTGAGGATTGCCAAGGAGATTGATACTGGGGCGGTGCATATCAATAGCATGAGCGTGCAGTAAGTCGTTGCTTTGCGATGAGACGAGGGACGCGATGGCTGACCGTGACGATAGCGACGAGTCCATGCTGCCGCACGGAGGCGTGAAGAAGTCTGGCTGGGGCCGCTTTAATGCGCAGTGGGGTCTAGAGGAGTTCCTGAAGTTGAAGACCGTGACTTACATGGAGTGAGGGAGGCAGCTCTGGTGTGCTGATTCACGCGGCATGTCCACGGGCAGCGATTGGAGACATGCCGATATATTGTATTATGAGGCCGCCAGTTCCATATGTTGCAAGGCGTGAGAGGTCGCTTGCTGTGTGCAATTCGTGCGAGTACTGCGATGGCTGCTGTGGACGCGATGTATGTACCTGATTCGCCAGATCTTAGCGCGTTTGTGAGTGAAGCCAAGATAGGTCAGCTAGGGTTTAGGGTTAGATCCGAGCAGTAGCGCATGCCGTAAAGGGCCAGGAGTCGATGTGGATGACGAGATGGTCGATCTCCTGTCAACAGACATACACATACCACCAGGTGTAGATGCACGCGATTGAGGCTGCAAGGTTGGGGAATACCTTGGATGCTAGCAGCCGTACTCAAATGCACCATCTTCGAGCCACGTGAACGGACAAGATAATATGAGACGGCCTGATGGATGAAGAGACGACACCACCATCATATCCTGGGGCTGAAGAACCAAGGACATACGACAGGCTCGAGGAACACAGCAACATCGTACGGAGTGCTTCAGAGTATCTGCCGCATCTCCCAGCATCCACCGTTGATGCGCTCGCGGACGAGCCGTCGCCAATCGAGATCGGAGATGGAGAAGTTGTGCCTCCTCCTGCAAATGGCTCTCACAAGGCCACTGTAGACGCGCAGGGCCGTACGCTGAATCCGCGATCATGTGTCACGTGCAGGAAGCGCAAAGTGAAGTGCGACAAGATCCACCCGTGCTCGAATTGCAACCGGCAGCATATCGAGTGCTTGTTTCCGGCTCCAGGGCGGGCGCCGCGAAAGTCGAGGAAGCTGGGAGATGGCAGGGACAAGGAGCTGCTGGAGCGACTACGGCGATTGGAAGGGGTGGTGAAGGGGCTGGGTGTGGATGTACTACCCGACGGCGAAGTAGCGGAGGCGGGGAAGCCGAAGGAATCGCATGGCGAAAGAGTATTGAAGGCCAGTGTTGGGGATGGGGACGATCACCCGCAGAAGGATGAGCAGATGGAAGACGAAATTGCGGTGTCTCCAGAAGCGGCTCAGGAGCAAGACTTCAAGGCCAAGACTCGATACATGGAGGAGCAGGAGCGAGGCCGGTTCGAGAACAGATTTGGCAGGCTCGTGATTAACGAGGGCAAGTCGCGATACATCAACAACTCCTTTTGGGCCAACCTCTCGAACGAAGTCGAGGACCTCAAAGGCATCTTGAACCAGTCGAGCGACGAAGACGACGATCCTGAGCCTCGCGCCAATCACATGATCAGCAGTCATCAAGGCTATGTCTTTGGCTTCAGCTCGCAGAACGTCGACATGCTGGCACTGCATCCGCTTCCTGGGCAAATCGCGGCATACTGGGACATCTTCAAAGACCGGGTGGACCCGCTGGTCAAGGTCCTGCACATCCCGACCATCGAGCCAACCGTTCTGAGCGCCGCATCGCACCTCTCGAACCTCTCCCGCGGCTTCGAAGCCCTGCTCTTCGCCATCTACTACGGCGCCGTGACCGCACTGAGCACACAAGACTGCCTGACGCGCTTCAACGAGGACAAGCAGATCCTGCTCTCCCGGTACCGCTTCGCCTTCGAGCAGTCCCTCGCCCGCGCCAACTTCCTCACGACCGAGGAGATCGTCGTCCTGCAGTCCTTTGTCATCTTCCTCATCTGCCTCCGCCGCAACCACGACGCGCGCGTCATCTGGACGCTGACCGGCCTCGTTGTCCGTATCTCCCAGACCCTCGGGATCCATCGAGACGGTCTGCATTTCGACCTCCCTCCCTTCGAAGTCGAGATGCGGAGAAGGCTGTGGTGGCAAGTCTGCATCCTCGACGTGCGAGCGAGCGAGGATCACGGGTGCGACCCGACGATCATTGAGCAGGCCTTCGACACGAAGATGCCGCTCAACATCAACGACGCCGACATCAGCCCCGAGACCCGCGACTTCCCGCCCGAGAGACAGGGCTGCACCGGCATGTCGTTCTGCCTCATCCGCTTCGAAGTCGCGAACACCTTCCGCCGCATCAACTACGTGCTTCCGGGCGGACCGCGAATCGGCGGCAGTGAGAACGATGCGCAAGCTGTTACGCTGCAGGACAAGGAGAAGTGGATCACGGAGTGCCATCAGCGTCTCGAGGAGCGGTACCTGCAGCACTGCGACATGAGCGTGCCGCTCTTCTGGGTCACGGCGACGGTCGCGAGACTGATGATGAGTAAGATGTGGCTGATGGTGTACCACCCGTTCCAGCGACAGGATGGTGGCGCGAGTCTACCAAACGAGACGAAGGATAAGCTGTTCATTACAAGTCTGGAGAACATCGAGTACTCTTTGCTGCTGGAGACGGAGGCAAGGACGATGAAGTGGGGGTGGTTGTTCCGGACGTACATGCAGTGGCATGCCCTGGCCTTCATGCTCAGCGAGCTGTGCAATCGCTCGACTGGCGACTTGGTGGAGAGGGCGTGGGTCGCGGTGGAGAAGACTCGCGACGGACGCTGGGGCCGGCCACTCTCGGGCGACGCGCGAGCCGGACACCTGTGGCGGCCTCTGCGAAAATTGTACCGGAAGGCCAAGGGGGCGAGGCAGCGAGGTCTGGCGGAGGAGCTGCTGGCCAAGCAAACAGCGGGCGGGCATCTGCCGGCGAGAACCTACAGTCCGAATGCCAACCCGATGTTCGGACACCCGAAGCGGCCGCAGGTCACGCGGGCGCCGCTGAGTAATGCGCAGCTGCAGCGCTTCGCACAGGGACCCAGCTACGGGGAGATGCCGATGGACAAGCACGAGTGGCTCAAGTCGCCGAAGCTGTCGCAGGTCGTGACGCCGGCGGAGGGGGAGGAAATGGAGACCGCCGAGCTGCCGCGGCGAGCTTTGGAGGGGACGCCGGGCTCGCAGACGTCGATGTTTGACGGGACATTCAGTGAGCCGCTGCATGCGCCCACTGCTAAGATGGGGTTCGCGGCCCAGCAGCCTGTCTTTGCGCCGGGGAAGGCTATGGATTGGGGCGCTGGGCCGCAGTTCCCGCCGTCATATCTGTCCGTCAATGGGCATGTCGACTTTGAGTATCCCGGCAATGGCGTCAACCCCACTAGCATTCCAAATTCGAGCACGATGGACTTCTCTGGCATGCCGGCCTCAGATCCTGGCTTGCCCATGCGCATGGACTCCCTCGACTCCTCCGGCTTCAACTTCGATCCGGGGATCATGGACACGACGGGTGACGTGAACTGGCAGAACTGGGACGAGCTGGTGCGGCAATTCGGCATGGATGTTGACACGACGTTTGATCGGAGACCGGGTGATATGGGGGTGGATGGCGCGCCTGGCGAGGCCTGGAACGCGAACGTGCCGGCCGGTAATCCGGCACAGGCGAACTTGAGGATGGGCATGGGCATGGGAGGGGGCGATTGGTTCTGATATCAAATGGCGGCGAGCAGCCGCTTCAATGTCCGAGGCCTTGAACTCCACGCTGTTCAGCGTGCCTCGCCCAAGCCAGACAGCGGACTGGTTCAAGTGAGGGCCTCCGAGTGGGCGAGTCCTACCATGGCCCGAATGACAGGTAAAGCGGCGTGACATTGACTGTCTTGAAGCATCACCACCAATCTTCGAACACCACTACTATCTCTTCGCAGCCCCTCTCCCAGCCCGCCCTCGCAGTTTCACTCAGCCCACGTCACTCTACCTCAACTGCAGGTCATCATAAAAGCAGAGGAAACTCTGCCAGGGGATCGGTGAAGCGATACTTACGTCTCCTGCGACGCTGTTGCCTACTACTCCCGCTAAGTGCCTTACGAGCCACCACCATTCTGGCAATTGTGCGCCCACGCAGCCTTGCCGTCGATCACGCCGCTGAGCTCCGGAATCATGCACGGCGGCGAGTGGCGATAAATGTGGCAAGTCCGAGGCGAATGCGGTAGCTAAAAAGGAGCGCGGTACTAATGTCAATACAAAGCCGACGTTCACAATGCCACACACTAAAGGTTAGCCAGAAGCCGCCTGCACCACCGACCTGGCGGCGCACCACAATTGGCATGGCAGACTGTCCAGGTGTGTAGACACGCCTGTACCGTCTAACGCATGGCCAGATGAACCGACGAAAACCATTCCGGGATCTCATTGGAAGCTACGCGAGCTGTTGAGCCTCGTTCCAGTCCAAAGAGACCTCCTGCACCACCAAACGCATTTTCTGAGGCAGTCCAATCCGAGATCTCATTGGCAGCTGCGCGAGCTATCAAGTCTCGCACTGGGTAATGCCTTCACCACCAAACGCAAGGCGGGAGTCGAGTTGGCCACATTGGAACGAACGTACGCTCGAGCGGCAAGGCGAAGTTCCAGTGGTGAATTCGCGCCCGCGATGTATTCGAGCTAGCAATGCCCACACAGCCGCGCATGAAGGCATCGATGGGCGCCACGGAGATGCGCGGTGGACGATAGGGTCTGCATCCAGTGAAGGCCGCCGTACGAAGGGAAGGGCGCGACGCTACTGCGCCACTTGCACCGCCATGCAAAGACCTTCCACGAGTCTGTTACTGTAAGGTATGCAATTGGCTGGCTTTTGGTGGTTTCATGATTGAGTGCAAAATAGGCAGATAGAAAACGGATTTCGTCCGTACCACCCAAAGCAGGCATTCTACTTTCAATGCTGAGCATGGTGTGCTCCACTCCTAGGGAATGCTCCTCGTCTTACCTGTATACAACGACTGGCCCACCAGCTGGTTTGTTTGACGGCATGAGTCCCACCGCAAAGTGTATCACTGTTCGGCTTCGAAGCCACCGACCGAGAATCAGTAGTGCTCCACGAACGTAGGTGCCAGTGGACTAAGACGGCCGCCGAAATGTCTGCTAATTGTTACTGTTAAATATTGGAGAAGGTTCATGTCTGGAGAGTATCTCTTTGACTCCGGACATCGCCAGCACCAGGCCGGGAATCACCAAAGATGAGAACCCGGTGGTGCACCTCGCACCGCGACGATTATTTTAAAGACCTCTCTCGTCTCTTATCTATGAGTGATTCTCCAAACACTCACCTGCCTCCTCGCTGTCGTCGACAACGACCATGTCCCGCTCCACCACGATCTCGACTTTCACCACCGCCCTCATAAAAGCCAGTCAAACATCCCACCAAACCGCGACATCGATCTCGAAACATGCCACGACGACAACATCGGGCAGTGACCAGGACACCCTCAACATCCTCTTCGGTACCATCGGCGCCGTGCTGGCTTCTGCCGCGATCATCATCGGCTATCTCCAGCTTCGACAATATCGTCAACGTTTCTACGTCGATGTCTCCGACAGCCATGCTGCGCCAGTCTTCGAAGTCGTGCAAGTTATGTAAGCAGCCGCTATTCCTCTTCATTCGCGATGCACTGACGATGGCAGGACCATCTCGCATCGGCAGACCATGCGACTGATCCGGGATGGTCATAGGCCGGGTGGACTTGCAGTCGAGGTGGAGGAGATCGCCTGATGCGGGAAGGCGGTATTTCTGCTCATTGTCGTCACCGGGATGCTGCATGTCTGGCCCCGAGTCCAATGCGAATGCGTTCGAGCGATACATGCGGGCGTTACGGGCCGCCCATATGAGGCCATCGGTACCAGACCTGGTCGTTGTACAATCGATCTTGGAGTCACTCAATCAATGTACCCCTTCTCTCCATCTTGACCGCGTACCGCACA
The DNA here is from genome assembly GCA_033119285.1 of Teratosphaeriaceae sp. CCFEE 6253. Lineage (NCBI taxonomy): Eukaryota > Fungi > Ascomycota > Dothideomycetes > Mycosphaerellales > Teratosphaeriaceae > Teratosphaeriaceae sp. CCFEE 6253. The sequence continues at coordinate 37,081 of JAWDJV010009447.1, forward strand.
TAAAGCTCGTTGACAAAGTGCTCGTGCTTAATGCCCGGTTTCCGTTTCTCAGCGAATTCTTCGATGGCGTCCTGCACGCGGTAATGCAGCCGTTCAACGAGGTAGCAGACGATGAAGAATCCAGTCCGGTTGAAACCGTAGTGGCAGTGGATGCCGATCAAGCGCCTTTGTCCGCTGTCCTGACTTGATGACTGAAGTATGGGTGACTGCCTCAGCTGATCAATGAGCGAGATGAAGTGCTGGACCTCATCCGGCGTTGGTGGCAGTTTCGAAACCGTGGGGAACTTGTGGTACTGCACACCGCCTTCCTCAAGACCCTTCGGATCGTACACCGGCGACTCATGGCTGATGTCGACCACGATGGCCACACCGTCGGGAAGTGCCTTGTAGCTGAACCTCTTCACAAACTCCGGTGGGTTGTGCACATCATCCACCTCCCGCATGGTCTTCATTGCGCGGAACACGCCAGCAATGGGGCCGGAACACTGATCGATGGATTGCCATTTCTTAAGGTTCTTGACATCCCATTTGCCACTTGTAGCCATATGCTGGAGCTGCCAGCCCAGTGCCAGCCGTTCGTCGACATGATGGGAGAGGAAGCTCTCGATCAAGCCTGCCAAGATGCGCACAGTCGACGTCGCGTACAGTAGGCCGTGAGCAGCGGGCGCTGGGAAGATGGTTGTTTTGAGTGCGAAAGCATGCTTAGTACTCTTCTGCTCGTCAAAGACCGCGGTCGCATCGCCCCTTCCGTTGAGCTTGGCCTCAGTCTGACCTTCGTCACTTCCACTTGAGAGTTGGTATTGTGCTACTTGAATGTCTCCGGCGGTCGTCGGGACCATCTCAGTCGTGCGCGTCATCGTGTCATCGTTCCGAACTGACTTGAGAGTCGAGTCACAGCTTTGCTGCACAGGCCGTGGCAGTTCGTCAGTCTCTGCCGTAGGCACGGACTCTGCCGGCCTGTCCTTGGGTGCAGGCTTCGTGAGCCATTTCGCGATCTGCTCGACCTCCGCCGGCGAAGTCACCCGATCCGACTCGCCGCCCACCAAGAATAACGGCACCTTAATTCCGCTCCAGACTTCTTGACCAGGCATTGTTGTACTCGAGTTCATTGCTGATGGCAGCATGCCCATGACGAATCGGAGGAACACCGCCGATTTGCTCTGCTCATTGAACTTCAGCTGAAGCTTCCTAGTCGTATCATCGGCACCCTCGCCGACCATGCGCGTGATGCTGTGGCTTCCCAGTCCTCCACGGCGATCAATCAGTCGGATCAGATCGAAGACAGGTACGGGCAACCAGCGCAGTCTTCTCACTGTTCGTGCCTCGCTCGAGGTGAACGGACTCGAACGCGGACTGATGGCGATGATTCCGATCGTGTAGTCCGTGCCGAAATCATGCCTAGGCGAGGTCGAAGATACCAGTAGCGCAGCGATTGAACAGCCCATGCTGTGGCCAACAAGCACGACCTGCTGATTGTTCTCGCGGTCCCGGTAGCGCTGTATGGCGGCACATAGTAGCTCAGCGAATGCCATCATAGTATATGCTGCAGGATCGTGCGGCTCGAAGCTGGATAGCCCGCACCCGGGTAAGTCAATCGCCAAGCAGGGGCCAAGGTTGATGAGGCTGGTGAGCAAGGGCGCGAACTGCGTAGCATTACCACCGAGGCCGTGCATGAAGACTAAGAGCGGAAGACCCTTCGGCAGCTTTGCGGCCTGTACATGCGGGTGGTAGAAGACTCGGATCCTTGGGTAAGAGTAGCCGGAAGCTGTGGTGAAGCATTCAAATGAGGAGTGTTTTGTGAACAGACTTGGCTCTGAGATGTCTGCTTTCTGTTGAGTGGAACGGATCTTCCGTAGCAGCCTGGATAGCCTCCCAGTCCACCACGAGCCAAGCAGGACGAAGCCGAGGGTGGCAGCCAGCAGACTCGAAACTCGCCACGGATCCTGCGCTGACATGATCGATGCCGTTCTTCGAAACTTCTTCATGAGCCCAGAGCTCGCTGGTCGTTCGGTAATTGGTAGTGTCATGCCACCATGGCTCTATCGGCCTGCCTGGTCAACGTATCGTGAGCAACATCTACACGGTGAAGGACGCATGGCCATCAGGAGCGTACACGGTGCGGGACTTAGCGAAGGGACCTACGGTGAGATAGATGTATACTTGCAGGTCTTATGGACCAAGTATCCCTAGCATGGCGGAAGTGGCCAGGCAACGTATTATAGTGTGCGCGAGGAAGGAAGGTGTCGTCGTTTGAAGTCGACACGATGGCGCACGTGCACACTGCCAAGGCCGGCCGGCGAATACTTTTGCCGAGCCTCGCCAAGCACGCCGCACTTTGCGCCTCAAAATGATCGCAATCGCGACAACAGACATCATCACTCCACTACGAATTCCTATCAACAAGCCACCTCTACCACCAACACAGCCACTATGGGAGGTGTTTCTGTCCGCGATGTCGAGGCCGACAAGTTTATCAGCGCCTACGCCGCCTTCCTAAAGCGTCAGGGCAAGCTCCCAATTCCAGGTCCGTGAGCACGCACACCATCCAGAAAGAGGGAGAAAGAAGATGGATGGATACATATATACATCGGCGACGAGAAGCCTGAAACCCGTGTGGAACGGGGGACTTGTGTGTCGGCACTCATGCTGACATGAAGTCTACAGGTTGGAGCGATACCGTCAAGACGAGCCACGCCAAGGAGCTGCCGCCGCAGAGCATTGACTGGTAAGCATATTATTTAAGGCCTTCCACCTGTTCCGCTCAGAGACTGATTTGGTCTCAGGTTCTACGTTCGCGCCGCAGCCGTCGCGCGCCATGTCTACATGCGCAAGACCGTCGGCGTAGGCCGCATGCGCAAGGTCCACGGCGGCACCAAGAACCGCGGTGTCCGCCCCTCGCATCACGTCGACGCCTCCGGCTCCGTGGACCGCAAGGTCATGCAGGCGCTTGAGAAGATTGGTGTGCTTGAGCGGGATGAGGACAAGGGCGGGCGGAGGATCACACAGAGCGGGCAGCGTGATCTGGACCGGATCGCGCAGACGACAATGGAGGCGGACGACGAGGAGGAGGATGACGAGTAAGCTCCGCGATGGTACGATGGCAGTGCGCCGTAAAGTCCTAGCGTGGCGTTCGGGGATGGGACTGGTCTTTGCCAATGTCGGCCCCACCAGCAGTATTACTGAGCCATATCTGCAGACGTAGAACTGCGACTTACTCCGGTAGCCAAGCTCGAAGACACGGCCACGTGCTGATCCCTCGACTGACTTTATGAACATGCTACGTGCGTCCAATCACCATGGCTTGGCACATCCGAGTATGCTGTGCCACGTTTGTGCCAGGGCTATCAGGGCCTCATCATGCACAGAACCTGAAATTAATGGGTTGTTTGGTGGCTTGAGGCAAATGAAGAGGTGTAGCGCAAATGTGATTGACTCCGAACCACAGACCACGAGCCGACATTTGGCCGACTACACGCCCAGAACACCAGCACTCCTTCTCATGCTTCTCTACTGTATGATTTGCCCAGCCACGGTATCTCATTGCGAGTTGCGAGCGCAATCCTCTAACACCACCGGCACATCATCGTCGGCGCGGTACGCTCGGGCAAACTTCGCCGCAGGTTGTACCGACCTATGTCGCTGAGCTCGCCCCTTGGATTTCTCCCTGTTCATGATCAGCTTTCGTTGGCGCCAGACTTCCAAATGCCGTACCGTCAGCTAACACCAATACGAGGATCTTTACTCCGAGTCGTCTCCCTCACTGCCGGAAAGCCTGGACGCGCTCGTGTGCTCGTAAAAGGCCTTCCACACACCCTTCCTCAGCTCCGCCGGCAGATCCATAAATTTCTCGAACTTCATCTCTGGCTCCGCCATCTCTAGCACCTCGATATACTCGGCCATGAGCGCTGGCTTGCGCATCTCCCTGCGCTTGTCCGACCACACTAGGCGATCGGAGAGCCCCTTTTGCCTGATGAATACGGCCAGCTCCTTGACTGTGCACTGCGAGTACACGAGTTGACCACGCTGGACGCGCATCCACAGGCGCGCGAGCTCGAACATATCCAGCCCTTCAGCAACACGGATGCCGTACTCATTCAGATCGCGCCTCAATTGTGCCGTCCTGTGTGCTATGACCTGGTGCATCTCGGGCTTCTGATACATGGAAGTCTTTTGGCTGCGTGCCATTCTGGCAAGTCTTGGGGCGGCTGTGCTGTAGTTGCTGGTTCCAGGAACCTCTTCTAGAAGCTCAGACGTCGAGGGGTTGCAGAGATCCGGAGTGCAAGGCGAGGCGATGCTGCGGCGGGATGCAGGAAGACCAGTGTGCTTTGCGGTGCCTTCACAGACGTAGAGCGATGCGGTCGGACCGGAGCAGTGTTGGGTTACTAGTGGCGGGCAGAGACGTGAGTTTCGTCTTCTCGCGAGCATCTGCATTCACACACCGGTTGCCGCAGAAGGACGTCCCACGTGATGCACGCATAGCCTCGCAAACGCTGTCATGGGAGCCGGAGCCGATCTGTGAAAGCGGCAAGAAACGGTGTCTGCTGTCCCACGACGTTGCACAGACCGTCTGTCGCATTGGCGAGGATCCCGGAAATGCCCACCACAGCCTCGAAGACGGTCCTATATGACATCCTGATGGTACAGCGGTCAGTCGAGGTCGGGGAGTGCTGATCATAGGATGAGCAGCCCGACTTACGCTGTCACCCCCACGCCCCCTCTGGAAGGCTCCGGACCTGCTATATACAGTTGTGGCATTAGTTGGATGAGACTCGATACATTCCTCGGGTGTTGTAAAGCACAGGTGCCTGGAAGCCTGGAGGTTGGGAGTCGCTGGAGAGAGCTCGTCCGCAGCCGCCCGCGCATGATCAGAGAGCAGAAGGGGGAGATCCAGCTGGACGGTGACCAATTCAGAGATCGCTGACAAGCAGACGCAGAAGAGAAATGATGTTGTGATCGCATGTTGTACACGAGCGGACAGATAAAGGGGGTCGTGAGCTTGTCCGATAGGCAAAGGCCGTGCTTTGAGACTTACATCTTCTGTCTTTCGATGTGGCGGTCCTCAAGAAAGCAATCATCGATTCATCGTCACAGAACTCCGCGACGAAGGCATTGCCAGCGCGTGTTCCGAGTGTCGGGATCCGCATTGTAAGAGCTGGGAGTGGTCTTGGATCCAGCAAACACCAGTCAGGACTGACTCACTCAATCCAGAAGCACCATTCGAGATCGAGGTTCGGGGAGTGGACAGGATCAGCAACCACGATGGGAAGCGAGCCGTCGAGGCCTCTGCACCGCGACAAGCCTCAGCGTTTATGGAATGCCGACAGCGTCGAGGCCGGCCTCAGCGCCCGACAGATGGCGGAACTCGTCGACATATCCGCCAGTACCCGCGTAGTAGTAAGCCGTGAGGAGCTGATTATCCCTTTCGTTGACGTTCACGCCAGCACTGATATGCTGCTCTATAATGTCCAGGGTGGCGAAGAAGGGCCAGTGCTGTCCGCCTTAGTCCCAGCAAGACCGGCGTCTGGATCCTCGGGTATCGTCTCCAGAGGTGAGCAGCCGTCCTCCATGGAACAGCTTCGGGTGGCGAAAGGCAGGTCCGAGGTCTGCAAGAGGCCAGAAGGACGGACAATCACACTTACCAACGTGTCTCTACGCACGCCTTGCAGCACTGCAACGTGCAAGCGTTGGTACAGCAGCGTGGCACACGCGATGCCGGCAAGGATGAGGGAGACTGTAACGAGATGCAGATGTGAGGTCGTACGGCCACGCCGGAAGCGTAAGTGCCGCGATGGAGTCTGTGCTGAGCCCTGCTTGCGTCATCGTTGTGCGTGATCCTGACATGGGCGTCGACGGTAGCTCCGACATGTCGATGCTTCGCGGATATCTACGGAGACGATGTCAACAAGCCAGAGATGCGTTCCGCGTCCTTCCGATCTGCCCAGTGGCTGCTGTCCCTTCTGGACGACTCGTGCAGAGCCCTCCATCAACGCCCCCAACCGCCACCACCACGGATAGTCTGCTGGTATTGCGCCGAGCTTCCTGCAGCCTCTCGTCAGCTGCGGTGCTTCTGCTGAAGCACTCTCCCACGCGGCCTCCAGAGCATATACGTCTCGTGCCCACAACAGCCTCGCGCCGGCTGAGCTCCACCCCTTGGCGTACCTAGAACAGATCCGTCACAGCTCCCTTTGACGCGTCCCCAACCAACCGCGCATACTTTGCCAACACCCCCCTCGTGACCGGCATTCGCGGCTGGACCCACCCCTCAAACCGCCTCTTAATCTCCTCCTCACTGACATCCATATCAATGCGATGCTTCTCCGCATCAATCGTCACCGTATCCCCATCCCGCACCACCGCGATCGGCCCCCCCACCGCCGCTTCAGGCGTAATATGCCCGACGATAAACCCGTGACTCGCGCCACTGTACCGCCCGTCCGTGATGAGCGCCACGTTCTTCAGCCCCGCACCCATGATCGCCGCCGAGGCCTTGAGTTGCTCGGGCATCCCCGGTCCGCCCTTGGGACCCTCATACCGCACAATCAGGACGAGATTCTCCGTCTTGGGGATCTGGCCCTTGTTCAGCGCGTCGTCGAGCGCATGCTCCTTCTCGAACACCATCGCCTTCCCCGTGAATGTCATGCCTTCCTTGCCCGTGATCTTGGCGACCGCGCCCGAGGGCGCGAGGTTGCCGTACAGGATCTCGATGTGCCCGGACTTCTTGATCGGGTCGTCGAGGCTGCGGATGATGGTCTGGCCCGCCGTGAGGCTGGGCCAGCTCTCGACGTTCTCGGCCAGCGTCTTGCCGGTGACGGTGATCGTGCTGCCGTCCAGCATCCCGGCGGCGATCAGCATCTTCTGCACCGACGGGATCCCGCCTACGTCGTACAGATCCGCCATCAAGTGTTTCCCACTCGGCGCCAGATCGGCGATAAACGGCACGCGATCGCTGACCCGCTGGAAATCATCCAGCGTCAACTCCACGTCCGCGGTCGTAGCCATGGCCAGTAAATGCAGCACCCCGTTCGTACTCCCCCCCAACGCCATCATCATGACCAATGCATTCTCGAAGCTCTTCTTCGTCAAGCACTTCCGCGGCGTGATGTCCCGCTCCATGCAGATCTGGATCGCCTCGGCCACTTTCTTGCACTCCCGCATCTTCTCCGGACTGCTCGCCGGCGTCGACGCACTCCCCGGCAGACTCAGCCCCAGCGTCTCGATCGCCATCGCCATCGTGTTGGCCGTGAACATCCCTCCGCAAGCGCCCTGGCCGGGGATCGCGTGCCGTTCCAGATCTGACAGGATCTCGTCCTTCGTCTGCTCCGGCTTCTTCGGGTTCTTCAGCGAGTCGTAGATGTACGCCCCGTGCGCTTCTAACGCTGTCGTGATGTTGATCGGCTTCTCCAACAACCCGGAGTACCCGGGCTTCGTACTGCCCCCATAGATCATCACCCCAGGCCGATTCGTCCGCGTCATGCCCATGATCGCCCCGGGCATGTTCTTGTCGCACCCGGCGATCGTGACGGTCGCATCATGGAACTGCGCGCACGTCACTGTCTCCACACTGTCCGCAATCAACTCCCGCGTCTGCAAGCTGAACCGCATCCCGTCGCCGCCCATCGTGATCCCGTCCGACACGCCGACGGTGTTGTACTGCCAGGCCAGCATCTCCTGCTGCTCAATGGCGCGCTTCGTCTCGCGGCCCAGGTCCAGCAGGTGCATGTTGCAGGGATTCCCCTCCCACCAGACGCTCGCGACGCCGACCTGCGGGTAGGTCTTAAGGACGTGCTCGTTGGGGACGCCGGCGGCGTAGAGCATGGCCTGCGCGGCGGGGAAGTCGTGCTCGCGGGTCAGGGTGGAGGAGAACTTGTTGAGGCCCGAGCCGGGCTTGGAGTGCTGGAAGGAGAGGTAGCGGGCATCCTCTTGCGTACGGCCGAACTGCTTCTCGAGGTTGTGTTTGTCCATGGTGGCGGTGGCGATATGTCTGTTAGGAGAGAATGTAGAATAACAATGAAGGAGAGGATGTGGAAGAGGGATGAGAGTGAGGGAGCGAATGGAGAGTGGAGGAAGGGCAGTGACTCCAATGCCCTGGGAAGCTTTCTGTACCCCGCCATCATCCCCGCAGGGACCCAATGCGCCGGGATATCAGCCGCCGAGCCTCATGGAGAAGCAGGTGCAGCATGCAATGCATTGCTGGAGTCTTCGCAGCGGATTTACGGTTCTGTCGTGCAGATGAGTAGCAGCTGCTGGCGGGTGGAGATACAGGCTGATGAGGACGTGGTGTGTACGAGCAACCAGAGGGTGCGTCGTAGCTGGAGTCTGAATAGTGCTTGCGCACTCCATCAGCGTATCTATATCGAAGGGTATCAAGACTTGCATGTGCACATCACCTCCGCCTTCACTTTCCCGTGTTCTCCTGCCACTCCTCGGCACTGCTCCCCACCGCATCCGAAGAATACCCGTCATCGCCCACAGGCTCCGGGGCCAGGCCACTCGTCTTCTTCGTATCTGCCGCCTTTGCCAGTGGAGGCGGTGCATCCGCGTCGTCGTCGTCGTCCTCGAAAGCAGCCGGGTCTGCCATGCCTCCTGCACCTACACTTCGGTTCGCCGTCGCCACCCGATCGTGCTCAGCCAGCGTATCATCGGCCGAGACCGAGATCCCCCTCGCGCCCCAGCTCCGTCCACCCCTCGCCGCCGCTGCAGACCGCTGCTCGTGATCGACCGTCCCATTCTCCTGCCGCGCCAGCGCCGCGGCATCCTCATCCACCACATCCTCGTCCTCCTCCTGCCCCGCGCCACCCCTCGGCTGCCCAATGAACCGCCGCACCAAGAAACTCTTGCTCAAGTCCTCGCTATCCACCACCCCGCCGCCCCTCAACTTGACCCGCTGCCTGCTCCAGTACACCCAGGCGAAATCGAGGTACAGCGCTGTCTGCACGCAGCCGAAGATGACGGCGATGGGGTCGAACTGGCCCTCGCCGAAGCCTCGGACGAGCCAGTTGAGGAGGTAGAAGAAGCGGTAGGAGCCCAGCGTGACGAGGTAGAAGGAGTCGAGGACGGTCGGGACGGAGGTCTGGCGCAGGAGGAGGAGTTGGGGCAGGATGGCGAGGGATTCGAGAAGGATGCTAAAGGTCCAGAGGACCTGGTCACACCACAGTGTCAGCAAGCAGTGTATAGCAGGGTGGGGATCGCGTGACGGACCTCAGAGAAGGACGAGTACTTCCACCCCCGAAACAGCACACACACCACCGGCGCCCCCACCACGCACGCACCAAGACTCCAGCTCGCCAGCGTCCACCCCTTCTCCTTCTCCCGCGTCCGCGCGAACCCGCGCATCATCAGCCAGACAATGTACAGGCTGCTGCCGATATAGAAGAGCTTGAGCACGAAGTTCCACCAGCTCCACCATGGCGGCACCCAGAAGAGGTCCAGGTAGCGCGTCCCGAAGACGAGGGTGTAGAGGAGCTGGGTCAGCAGGGAGACGCCCTCGGCGCTGCGATTGGCGTGGATGGAGTGGATGAGGATGAGCTTGGAGGCGGTGTGGGAGAGGTCGCCGAGGATGCTATGAGAGGCGTTAGATCGCCAGGTATTCGTGAGGTTGACGGCGCTCCTTACCGGAAGATGGTCATGTTGAAGGGCATCGTGGCGGTGTTGGACCGTGATGTCGCCGCAAGTACTGGATCAGTGGTCTTCAGGGCATCTGATTGTCGTTTGATCGTGCGGCTCGTCGAGCAAGCAGTTGAGATGATCGAGTGGACTGTGCTCAGATGTTGGGTTGTCGCCTGCTCACATGCAATCGCTATCGAAGCTGACGTGGCTGGGACACGCGAGGGTACTGTACCTGTCTGGGGTAGCGTGGGGGTCCCCTCCGCTCCACCCCCGACGACCCACGAGGCCCTCCTCTTCTCCAGTGTCTACATCTATACCAAATACATCCGGCCACTGAGCCTGAGACGACGTGACCATGGGCCGAGCTGATGCTGGAATCTAATCCAAACACGGCAAGGCTGCGTGGGTACCGCAGCCTGTACCTGCACAGCCCATCATGCTCCAAGCCTTACCTCCCGCCTTGGGCCCATGTGTATCGCACTCTCAAACTTACTCTTACAATTGACAATCACGCGGGTATGTTGCTCCCGGACTACGGCGTGGCCTGATGTTGCCGCTTCCCGTCGTCGCCATTGAGGGCACTGCCTCGCAACGTTCCCGGCTCCAGCGCTCGCAGAATTGCGGCCGCGAGACCGCAGCCTTGCCTCCATCCGCCCAGGCAATCATCCGTCGTCGACGAGGCACGTAGCGAGGACGGATTGGCAAGCTCCAGTGCCCGAGCCTCCAAAATCCGCCCCCATCTTGTCTCGCGTGCACATAACGGCTGTAACACTCCGTCGAAAGGTCCGTTCTCATACGACACCGAGCCCATCACGACCTCCACTCGCGCTTAGCGACTACGATCGCTCGAGCTGCATGTCACACCACATCTCATCCAGTAGCTTCCAGTACCGCCAAGCTCAGCGTCAGAATCGACCGCAGCACTGCATCAAGTCTGACACGCTATCAAGCCCATCGAGTTGTCTCGTCCCACAGCAAGCAGGATCACCCAGTCAGCACCGCATAACGCCGCGGGAGCGGTGATCACCGGGAGCTCGGCTCAACCAGGCAAGAATCGTTCAAGATCAAGAGACATGGCTCCCCGCTGGAGGAGATCCCTACCCTCCCTCCACGAGCTGGAAGACCGAAACACCCTGCACGCTCAGCCAACGTCGGCGTCGATCGGCATGGGATGTCACCGCGAAGATCTGCAGCAGGTGCAGGAGCTTGAGCGCCATCGCTACGAGAGGCCTTTGCTCGACGGCGAGATTCGCATCGTCCGCATCCACCCGGGCATATTCGGCAGTCCGGTCTACTGCGACTTGCTAACTGTGAGCCTCGCGGATAGGCCAGACTTCATCGCGTTATCGTATGCTTGAGGGAGTCACACCCTGTGCGGGAGCTTGATCATCGGCGGCGCTCAA